>PVJS01028457.1:0-25488 GCA_004027185.1 Glis glis | reverse complement strand
GCTGGGTGCAGTGGATTTTATTGATGGTGCACTTGACAGTAGGGCTCCCTAGGCCCCTCCCCTTGTTCAGGGGGTCTGGGATGGAAACTGGGAGGAGGGGAGATTCTCAGTGTGTTGGGGGACTGAGTTGGGGCAGGGGCTCCCCAGCAGCTGAGGGCCTCTCTCTCTTCCTCTTGTGTTCTTGCTGGGGCAGGTGATCCAGGGGCTCTTACTCCTTGGAGGCCATGTGGACCATGAGGTCCACCACCCTGTTGCTGTAGCCAAATTCATTGTCATACCTAGAAGATGAGCAAGAGTCATTAAGGGCCTGTTTCCTCAGCCAGCCACCAGAGGGCTCTAGACACCAAGTCACTTTTTAAGCCTGTTCTTCCACCCCAGCCTCATACCAGGAAATGAGCTTGACAAAGTGGTCGTTGAGGGCAATGCCAGCCCCAGCATCAAAGGTGGAAGAGTGGGTGTCACTGTTAAAGTCGCAGGAGACAACCTGGGGAGGAAAGACAGCTAAGTTTGGGAACCCAGCCCTGTTCAACAGGGTCATGTAGGACTCGTTGACCATCCTAGTGGTACCTGGTCCTCGGTGTAGCCCAGGATGCCCTTGAGGGGGCCATCGGACGCCTGCTTCACCACCTTCTTGATGTCGTCATATTTGGCCTGACAAGGTAAAACCAAGACAGGATATTCAAGCTTCCACCTCACCACCATTTCAAAGACAAAACCCCCGACAACAAAGGCTCCAAACGTACAGCTTTCTCCAGGCGGCAGGTCAGATCCACGACCGACACATTGGGCGTGGGCACACGGAAAGCCATGCCAGTGAGCTTCCCGTTCAGCTCAGGGATGACCTTGCCCACGGCCTTGGCGGCGCCGGTGGATGCAGGGATGATGTTCTGGGCAGCCCCACGGCCATCACGCCACAGTTTCCCAGAGGGGCCGTCCACAGTCTTCTGAGTGGCAGTGATTGCATGGACGGTGGTCTGGAACCATGGAAGAGGGGATGAGGCCCTGCAGAGTGCCTGCCACTCACCCCTCAGCCTCCCTCCTCACCTCTGGGAGACTCAAACATCCCTCAGAACCCCAACTCCCCAGGCCGGGACTAAGGAAGAAGGATCCAGCCTCATGTGAAAAACGAATGAGCTCTGGTCTTGCTCCCCATCATCTACCTACCATGAGTCCCTCCACGATGCCAAAGTTGTCATGGATGACCTTGGCCAGGGGGGCCAAGCAGTTGGTGGTGCAGGAGGCATTGCTGGAAAGAGGGAGGCAGGTCAGGAAAGGCTGGTCCAGCTGGAGCACCCAGCCCTGCCCGTGACCCTCTGCCTGCCGCCGTGCTCACCTGACGATCTTGAGGGAGTTGTCATACTTCTCATGGTTCACACCCATCACGAACATGGGGGCATCAGCAGAAGGGGCAGAGATGATGACCCTTTTGGCACCACCCTTCAAATGAGCCTGCAGCAGGAGGGGTTGGTTACAAACGCAGGGTCTGCTTTGCCCGACACCAGATGAGGGTCAAGTCCCTTATCTTGAGCCCTGCGGCCACTCACCCCGGCCTTCTCCATGGTGGTGAAGACGCCAGTGGACTCCACAACATATTCAGCACCAGCATCGCCCCACTTGATGTTGGCGGGATCTCGCCTAGGAGGGGACATAGGACCAAGTTCAGGGACATGAGGAACCACATTCCCAAGGTGGACAACCCAGCTAGTTACCTCTCCAAAGCACCCCCTGATCCCGGGCACCAAAACCAAAAATCCCTCCTGTTTGGTTGTCCACACTTACTCCTGGAAGATGGAGATGGGCTTTCCATTGATGATAAGCTTCCCGTTCTCAGCCTTGACAGTGCCATTGAACTTGCCGTGGGTGGAATCATACTGGAACATGTAGACCTGGGGGAGCGAGCCCAGGACATTAACACTCAGCGTTCAGGTGGCAGCTCCCTCCACCACCTGCAGGGGCAGCACTTACCATGTAGTTGAGGTCAATGAAAGGATCATTGATGGCAACAATATCCACTTTGCCAGAGTTGAAAGCAGCCCTGGTGACCAGGCGCCCAATACGGCCAAATCTGAGCAATAAGAGGCGAGAAAGCGTGAGGGGAGTAGAGAATTCTGAGGCTATACAGGCAGCGCTAGCCAATGAATCGCTCAGAAAGCAGAACAGGGTTGTCTCTTGGTATCCATGGATATTCAAGTCCCTTATATAAAATGGCATAGTATTTGTATATAATCCATGCATATCTTCCTGTACATTTAGTGGTACTAGGGACTGAACCCAAGGGTGTTCTATCCGAGCTATACTCCCAGCCCTCTTTTTACTTTGAAACAGGGTCTCACTAAGTTGCTAAAGCTGGCCTTGAACCTGTGATCCTCCTTTCCCAGCCTCAGAAGTACTAAGATTACAGACATGTGCCACCATGCCCAGTTCCTGTACACTTTTAAATCATCCCTGGATCCTAACAATGTCCACACATCACCTCATGTATGTGGGTTCAGCGTAGTACTTGGCAGGCAGGAAATTCAAGTTTTATTTTTTGGAAATTAAAACAAAAATGGCTGAATCTGAATGTGGAACTCTCAGATACAGAGGCCAACTTTATGGGATTTCCCTAACCCCCAGAAGGTCCCAAGAGGTCTAATTTTATCTTTCTTGAGCCACCGTTCCAGGCTGGCCTGGCTTGACAGCATGGTCATAAAGAGAAGACGCCTTTCCTGTCCAAGAGGTGACTAGGCTCCAAGACTTGCCCAACCGCCCAGCAGCCTCAGATCCTTCTAGAAGTGTTAGTGTGGAGCACACTGCCACCCACAACATGGGCACAAGCTTGGCACATGGCATTTATCACCCCCACCATCCAAGCCCTGGGAAGGCTTATTCCTGCCTGGCCCAGCTTCAGGCTACACCCTCTGGGCAGACAGGACTTGTACACTCAGCATCACCAGGCTCAAAGGGCAGGAGTAAAGGTCAGATGCTAACTGGCCAGGGTAATAAGCCCACCCCTTCTCCAAGTCCCTCCTACAAAAGGGAAAGTGATTGAGAAAAAGCATGCTCCTTTTCAACCCCCTAATCCCAGGGCTCTAATTTGCCAAATTACCTGTCCTTCCTAGCTCAAATCAGGAGCAACAGATGTGTGTGGGGGAAGGGAGTGGAAGAAAGCATTAGCCCAGGCCCCCAGCTCCAGAAAGGTCAGACAGCTATATTTAACCTCACATCAGGGTGGAGTGGGGAGATCTGGTTTCTGGAAGATGGAATGGGGAGAAGGGCAGGATTCAGAGGCTCACAGACACCTAATTCCCCCAGTGACCTTTACAGCCTGGCCTTTAGGGTCCGGTCAGCAACAGGCTACAACAGGAAGAAAGGGGATGAGAGGTGAGCCAGTTTTAGGGAAGGGGCTGCTGCCACTGGAGCCATTTCGTGGTGGAAATTCTGTTTTCTAACCACCATGACTCAGCTCCCACAGCCTGGCACTAAGCCCCAGCTACCACACCTTGTGTGTAGGAGCGGGGAGGACACAACTGGACCTCCATAAGCCTCTTTAATTCACCAGAGAATAATCTAGAAAAAGCATTCCGCCTGAGGGGAGCCAGGCTTGAGGGCTGGACTAGGGTTGGCATGGTCAGAAAGCTCGGTTCTGAGCTCTTTTGAGCGCCTAGAACCGGGAAAGCCTTGCTTCACCTGGTTTACCGGATAAAGGAGACTCCACCCTGCTGAGGGGGAGCGGGAGGGTTAGTCATGAGCAGGGGAGTTGGACAGAAGAGGCAGGGAAGGTTTCCTAACGGTGGTTCATTCATTTCCTTCCCCGTTGCAACATGGCGGCCGGTGGCCGCAAGTGAAACCGGGGACTGATGATGCACAAGTGGTGCACGTCGCATCCCCGGGGCGGCCGCGGGGAGCCAGGAGCCCGTGGGGGAGGGGCTCTCCCGGGCACGTGACCCCACAGGGCGCGAAAGGGAAGAAAGAAGCCCCGGGCAGGGGATTAGGGGATGGGCGGAGGCGGGACGGGCCGCTCATCCCTGCAAGGCGGGGTCACGGGAGGCTCGGCGGCCGCGGGCCGGGGCGCGAGGCCCCGCGGAGTCCTCGCCAGGTCCGAGCGCTGACCTTGAGCTCTCCTTGGGAGGTGCGCCCGCCTCGCCACCCGACTGCAAGGGCTCGCTCGCGGCCGGGCCGGCGGACGCCGTGCGGGGCGGCCGCAGCCGGGGCCCCACCCTGGGCCGTCCTCTAACTCACCCGTTCACTCCGACCTTCACCATGGTGTCTCAGGGACGCGGCTGCAAAGCGGAGAAGAAGATCGTGAGGCGGGGCGCTGCGGGAGCCCGGCCGGCCCCTCCCCTCCCCCGGCCACCATGTCCGCCGCGCGCCTCCTCACGTCCTCCAGCCCCTGCAATGCGGAGGCCCGCCCGCCCGCCCGCCCGGCGCCGCCAAACCCCGGCCCGCGCACGTCCCCGGCCCGGCCCGCCCGCCCGGCGCCGCCAAACCCCGGCCCAGTCCGCCCGCCCGCCCGGCGCCGCCAAACCCCGGCCCGCGCACGTCCCCGGCCCGGCCCGACCCGCCCGGGCCGCTGGAAGCAGCGCGTTGCGTTTTCACCTGGCACTGCAAGAGAAGATGCGGCTGTCTGTCGAACAGGGAGGAGCAGAGAGCGCCGGGGGAGGCTGCAGCCTCCATTTATAGGCACGGGGTGGTGGGGAGCCGTGACGCGGGCGCCGCCCCCCGCCCCGCCGGCCCAGTCGCAGCCCAAGGGCGCTGGAGGCCTGAGCTACGTGCGCCCGTAAAAACACGAATAGCTGGGCCCGGCTCTCGCTTTTTTTTCGGACCCGCCTCGTTCTTGAAATGTGCACGCACCAAACGTGTGGGCTGTGGACGAAGGGGGGGAGGGGACTGAGAGTGGCACGGGGGAGGTGACCGGTGATGGTTCCTAGGACCGAGCTCAGGGGATGGAGGAGACTCTGGGCTTGAGGACGAGGGTCCCAGTGCACACCGAGGGCATCCAGGAACCGGGGACATTAAAGCTGTTGCACGGGTGAAATGGGAGGACCTTGGGGACTGGTGGGATGGGGGAATTGAAGCCGGAGCCTGGGACGGCTCCCAGCTGCCCCCTTCCTCTTTCTTTCGAAGGCTGCGAGGCGGGAAAACTGAGGATCTTCTTCTCGAGGCCCTTCGGTAGTAACACAGGAATAACTGAAGAAAAGGCCGTGGAGTGGCGGGTTAGCCTCCGGCTGGCCCTTCCCAGCCCCCACTTCTCCCTCCCCACCGCCTGGCTCCCCGCTTCCCTAGGCCGGGGGCTTGGGCTGGGCACTGGGGCCCTGGAGAGGAAGGAGGCCCAGGAGGAGGCCGGAGGGGGTTGGTCCGCACAGAAGGTCACGATGTCCTGCAGCCCAGAGACCGGGCAGTCTGGAAAGGAGATAACTGGGGTGGACAAACTCGGCCCTGTCTGCACCAGCTGTTCTCCCCAGGCCTGGGCCCCAAGGGGGCCCGCGGCATCACTGTTGGAGGCTGGGCTGGAGGAGACCCAGTGGCTTCCCACAGAGTCGCTCCTGGGAACCTGAGGGCTGCGCCACCCACGCTGGGAGACAGTGCTCCTTTCACCCACTGCAGCCCAGGGCGGAGCAGGACGTGAGGGCGGAAGTCCCTCCCGTACTGGGACGTGCAGCGAGGCCTGGAGCCAGGGACTCCCTTTAACTGATTGCCCTGTGGTCTGTTGGGGGCTGGGTGATTCCAGAAGAGGGTGGAAAGTGGGAGGGACCAACCTCTCGGTGGGTCAGGTGCTCAACCCTTTCCCACTAAGGGAGGGAGGGGTAGGCATCCATTCCCCTGCTGGAGGAGTGGAGCCAGGGCTGGCAGGATTTGTGAGCTGAAGTTGAAGGCTGGGTTTTGAGCACTTGGAAGGAATGAGGCTAGGAAGGGGTTAGCATGAGGTGGACGCTGCCCAGCAGGTGCAGGGCAGGGGGATCCTGGGCCACTTTGCTGCGCTAGCGTAACCTGAGACCAGCCCCCTGCCCTTCTAGCTGAAAAGCCTGTGGCTAAGTATAGCTGGCCTGGTGATAACCTTTGCTTAAAAGGCAGGGAGCCTGCAGTGCTGTACCCCAAGACCAGCCCCAGCTCCTGGCCTTTCTGGGATGGCCCTCCCTCCTTGGGGCCCCAGAGCCAATGCTGTGTCCTTGTCTGGCAGCCATCTGCATGGAAAGTGCCCAGGCTTTTCCTGAATAGCAAGAGCAGGCCCAGTCAGTGAGCAGTGGGCAGAGGTTGGTGAAGGGTGCCAAGTGGCTGCAGTGCAGCATGGTGGTGGAAGCAGCAGCAGCAGCTCTGACGAAGCTCAGCTCAGCTCAGCTTCTGCTTCCTATGGAGTCTCAGCCAGGAGCATTACCCCCACACACGCGCACTCAGCCTTCAGAGCCCCTCCAGGCTCGTCCTCACCCAAGCACGATTCTGATTCTGAGCTACCATCTTTCCCTTTGCCTTGTGCTTGTCATTTCCCGTTATTGTCCTTCTCCCCAGCCCCCCCACCCCAGGCAGAGCACTTAGTGTCCAGGGAGCTACTGGTGCAATGTGCTGTTGTCATGACAGCAGAGACACCAGGTGGCCATGGCGACAGGCTCCCTGCCTACAGTTCCAGGTGACTCAGCAGAGACTGAAGACTTGGGAGCTGGAGAGGGGTGAACAGGAGACACTGTGCAGATGGCTTGCACCTGAGGGGCTGGACCTCTTGCAGATGCAGTAACATAGCAAGTGAAGAACCCCTTGTAGACACACCTTGGTTCCTATAAAGCTGGAGAGGATGGTGACCTGCCCTTTTGCCAGCAGGGCCAGGCCAATCGCCAGTCTTCAGGGATTGGAGTGGAGAACACCGTAGGCACATGGTCTATAGCAGGGTTTCTCAGCACTACTGACACCTTAGGTAAAATAATTCTGTGTTGTGGCTGTCCTGAGCATGTAGGATATTTAGTAACGCCCCTGGCTTTCACTCACTAGATGCTGGCAGTACCCTTCCCCCCAGGCTGCGACATAAGTCTCCTGGCATTGTCAAATGTCCTCTGGGGAGGAAAGTCACCCCAGGGTGAGAAGAACTGATCTGGAGTCTAGAAATGGCATAGTTCTCCACAGTGGGGTCATCTTGTCACTTGTGCAGGGTGAGGTGGTAAAGGGAGCAAGAAGCTCATTTGAGCCCTGGAGACAGCCCCAGGACTCCCCGGCACAGCTTCTCTATTGGTTGTCTGAATCTGGGCTAATGTGAAAGATGAAACAAAGACACACTTAGGACAGAATGTCTAAAAGTATATAAAAACATTTATTTATTAGAAAACAAGGAGATTGGCAAACAATTCAGACCGGCTAGTTTAAGAGAAATGCTTTGCATTTTAAAGATCACTTATGCTGGGCGTGGTGACACACGCTTGTAATCCCAGTACTTGGGAGGCTGAGACCGGAGGATCTGGGTTCGCGGTCAGCCTCAGCAACTTAGTGAGGCCCTCCGCAACTTAGCGAGACCCTGTTTAAAAATAAAGAATAAAAAATAGGGCTGGGGGTGTAGCTTATGTATAAAAAAAAAAAAACAAGGAGACAGACAAGCAAATATTTTACAGGGGGAACAGAATTAGAATTCGAGATCATCCCACAAGACATTCCCTGCCCAGCAGGGGTGGGAACAGGCAAGATGTCTTCCTAGGACCTGTGCCTGCGAGCGGATGCTCTGCGGATGGGGGTCGTTTTCTTGGGTGTCTCATCTTCTGTCATCTCTGCTGAAAGCTCTATTCAAAGAATTGGAAGAATAAGAAAAGCTAGAGTCACAGAGATGGTGAAAAACAGATCTCAAAGAACAAGTGGAATAGCCCCACACCACACACCACAGCACACCACAGCACACCACAGAAATAAACCCAAACTGCAAGGCAGGGAAGACACCACCGGGCAGGGGGCAGAGAGAAACCACACCGGGTGGTGCCCACAGCAGGGTCCCGGTCAAAAGCACCGCCCAGTAGCCGGGCGTGGCGGCGCACGCTTGTAATCCCAGTACTTTGGGAGGCGGAGACTGGAGGATCCGGGTTCGCGGCCAGCCTCAGCTCTCCCTGTTTCTCTCTCTGTCTCTCTCTCTCTCCTTAGTGAGGCCCTCCACAACTTCGTGAGACCCAGTTTCAAAATAAAGCATAAAAAAAAAAATAGGGCCGGGGTGTAGCTCGGAGGTAGAACGCCCCTGCGTTCAATCACCGGTACCGAGAAAAAAAAAAAAAAAAAAGCACCGCCCAGGAGGGAGCAGCATACCTTCCTCACTGGACTCATCACTTGAGAAGACCACCTTAGGTTTCTTCTTGGAGCTGCGCAGGTGAGCGTTTGGAAGTCGCTGGGCGGTTCTGCGAGGCTTAGGTGTGATGAAGTCACTGTCTGAGGCTGCAGAAGCCAGAGGTTGCTGTCTAGAGACTAGAAAAGGCAGGGAGACATGATAAAGAAAAACAACAACAGTTCCAGCTGTTTGTGGGCTCCCCGCTGTGGGGCTGCCTCCATACCAGTGGATTGTTTCCGGGCTGATGAGGCTCTCTGGCTACCTCCTTGGCCAACCTCAAGCTCCTCTATTCCATCCAACCCTCTGGTGTGACAGGCCCGAAGCTTCTGCTCAAATTCATCTATTATAGCCTGGAAGGAAAAAAGGTATCAAAAGCAGGCCTGGAAACATTGTTATTCTATGATTAAAAGGACAAGGCCATGAAAGACCTGGAAGAACCTTAAATGTTTGTTGCTAAGTGAGAGAAGCTAATCTGAAAAGGCTACATACTATTTGATTCCAACTACATGACATTCTGGAAAAGACAAAACTATGGAGGCAGTAAAAAGATCAGCAGTACCAGGGGGTGGCGGAGGGAGGAGCAGGTGGAGCCCAGGAGATGTTTAGGGCAAACTATGCATCTGATTCCATTAGGTGGGTACATGTCATTGTATTTAGTGAACCCTAAGGTAAACTATGGACTTTGGGTGATGGTCTGCCAGTGCAGACTCTCAATCATGTCATTCTTGTCATTATGGATTATAACGAACATACCACTCTGGTGTAGGAAACTGACAGTGGGGAAGGTGGTGTGTGTAGGGAACTCTGCCCCTGTACTTCCTGTTCAATTTTGCTTTGAACCTAAAATTGCTCTAAAAAAGAAAGTCTAGACCCTATTTCAAAATAAAATAGGGCTGAGGATGTAGCTCAGAGGTAGAATGCCCTGGGTTCAATCCCCAGTACCACCAAATAAAAAAGGAAACAGGAGCTAGAGACAGGAAGATCTGGGTTCAAGTCACTCTGGTAACGGTTGTAGTCAAGCTAGAGACAAGGAAGTAACAAGAACCTCAGAACCCTGCTCAGGGGAGCAAACCACACCAACCGGTGCTGGAACCCAGTAGGAGACAGCGTCCCTGTGCTGCTTACCTTGCCCTCGGGCTTGGCCCCACGACGCAGCTTGCCCACAACCGACAGAAGAGCACTAAAGATGGACTCATCTGACAGTTTATCTCCAAAGCAGTCAAAACTGTCGAGCATCTTGCGAAGGCCTCGCTCTGTGAGGGGCAGCTGCGACACACAGTAGGCCAGGTCTCTGTATTGTCGCTCAGTTCTGCAGATGGGAAGGGCTTTGTGAGGAGCGGCTCGAGGCTCATCCTTCCCCAGCCAGTGTTCTCCCTTGGTCCCAGGGATGGCACTGGGAATGCTCTTTCCCTCACAGGGCCCCTCTCAGCACAAAGATCTCTCAGGAAAGGCAGTGTACCGGGCTGTGCGGAAGCGCTGACACAGCTTCTCCACCAAGCTCTCAGTCTGCTTGTCCTTGGTGATGTAGGAGAGGAGCTGCCTGCAAGGAGAGGTCAGGATGTATGATCGGCTGAGGGATGCTCCATCCTCATGCACTAACACCTACCCTGGGCCCTCCCCCAGCACCAGCCTCCTCTGTCCTTGCCTCAGTACAAGAATGTTCTCAGCCATGGCCCCCAACTGCCTCATGGCTCCTCTTGCCCTCTCCCAGATATAAGAGAAGCCTACCCACCAGCAATTTTTACTGTGAATGGGAATTAACAGGAACAGTTGCTATTTTGTGAGTGCTTAGGAACAGTATCTTATTGAATACTCTCAAGAACTATAGGTCAAGTACTATAAGCCTCATTTTATAGATGAGGAAGTAGACACAGGTCAAGTTACTGCTGAAGGACATACATCTAAAAAGTAGCAGAGCTGGGGATGCAGGTGTGGCTCAGTAATGGAGGGCTTGCTGGGCATGTGCGAGGCCCTGGGTTCAACCACAGCACCATAAAATAAGTAAGTAAATAAATCAGAGCTGGAATTCAAATATAGATTTGTCTGATTCCTAAGCTTGTGTGCTATGTGAAAAATGTGCCCCAGGGCCCAGGGAACTGTACTTCATGATGGTGTGGAAAGGCTCTTCCTCCACCCCACCCTCGGGGTCTGACAGGCGGCTGATGATATCTGGAAGCAGATTATAGATTGCATTGCCCTGTAAAGAGAAAGAATCATGCTGAAGACATGAGGTGACCTACATACTCCTTCTGCAGCAGGACCCAAGCTGCCTCTCTGCCTCTCACCTTGTGGGAAAGCTCATTGAAGAAGTTCTTGGCCAGGGCAGCAATCTGAGGCTCAGGGTCGATGAGTAGCACGGCCATCTCGCTCACCTGCCCCTTCACCTTCACCATGTCCTTTAGGATCAGGTGGGTCATCACCAGCCCCGCTGTCTTCCGTACTTGCTTAGCTGGGTCCCGGAGGCTAGGAATGAAATCTCAAGTTATTGCGATCAACAACACCTCTGGAAAACACCCTTAAACTGGTAGGAAAGGCTCTCTTCAGGGATCCATTACCCCACAGTACACAATTCTAGAAGCAGTTAGAATGCTGTCTAGAGTTAAAAGCTGGAGTTCAGGAAATAGGCAAAGCTTATGGCCAAGGCATTAGTCAAAAGTTTCAGTTCCCATAGGGTCATACTTGGCCTGGGGCCTGCCTATACAGGTCAAGTATCAAGTAGATGTTGAAGGTAGTGTCAAAGACTAAGGGGAGCTGGGCTTGGTGGCACACGCTTGTAATCCCAGTACTTGGGAGGCTGAGACAGGAGGATCGCAGGTCGAGGCCAGCCTCAGCTACTTAGTGAGGCCCTCCACAACTTAGTGAGACCCTGTTTCAAAAACAAAGAATTAAAAACTAGGGCTGGAGGTGTAGCTCAGAGGTGGAATGCCCCTGGGTTCAATCCCCAGTACCAAAAAAAAAAAAAAAAAAAGATGAAGTAGAGTCTTAGTGACACTCACACTGACCCTACAGACTCCCAGGGCGGTCAGGACTGCTCAAACACGAGGCGTCTCTTACCGAGCATACAGATGAGGCGTCCAGGGATCCACCAGGTTGGGGAAGCGGATGGCCAGATCCCCAGCAGCAACCATGAGGTTAGACCGGACAATGGGGAGTGAAGACTTTTCTAGCATGGTGAACAGAAGACGAAGCTGGGAGTCACAGAAAGTGGCGCTAGGGGCAAGGAAAGGATCATCAGGGAGGCCATATCATCCCCATCCTCCTCGAGGTGGTACCAACCCAGGTCCTACCTGATCATGCAGAACTTGCCCAAGGCAAGCGAAGCAGCTGCAGAGAGCTCTGGGTTGCTGTAGAGGCCAGGGCTATTGCAGACTTTAAGCAAAAGTGGAATGAAGGCAGCCAGCATCTGTTTGCCTGTTGGAAGAATAACTGTGTTTGGGATAGGTTGTCTCAATTGGGGAGGTCTCCTAGCAATTTTTCTTACCATCCAATAGTTCCATCTCACAGATGCTACGGATTAGTTCTGCCTCGGTGTCATCAGCCGTGGCTCCAACCAATCCCAGCTCCTCCTCCATGGTGGTCTCAGAGCTTGCATTCTAAAGGGAAAGAAGCCAGGGATCATGGTGATCAGAGGCAACATGCTTGATTCCATCCTAACACTCCAGTCTGCACGAACAGATCTGAGGAAAGGTGGAATCTACAAAGCCATTCACGGAACTGCCAAATGTGTCTGTAAAGAGAAAGAATTTCTTTCTTTCTTTTTTTTTTTGGTGGTACTGGGGTTTGAACCCAGGGGCATTCTACCTCCGAGCTACATCCCCAGCCCTATTTTTTATTCTTTATTTTGAAACAGGGTCTCACTGAGTTGCGGAGGACCTAAGTAGCTGAGGCTGGCTGCAAAACTGCAATCGTCTTTCTTAGCCTCCTAAGTACTGGGGTTACAAGCATGCGCCACCACGCCCGGCAGAATTTCTAAATTTAACAGGGAAATAACTAGGTCCTCTATATTTGTTTTTAAGCTGCCAACACAGGTTCCTACACTTCTTAATTCATCCTCATAGAAGACATAATTTATTGTATATGGTAAACAAATGGATCATGCCAGACAATGGGTTCAAGGTCACAGAGAAGGTCAGACTTTGCCCCAGCACTATAAGGCTCTATGCCTTATTTGTCTGCAAGACAACGGCCTCCACTGGAGAGAATATGGGGTCCCACCAGGTGCCAGGCCAGCAGTGAAGGCTGATGGGAAGGGGGTGGGTGCATGTATGTTCTAACTCTAGTCTGTATTTACCTAAAACTCTCCTTCCTGGTGAGCATGGACAGACTGTTCTATCTTTGTTTACACTAATCTTTCCCAGGGTAGCAGCAACAAAGAGGTAGAGATTCTTCATTTACTAGAGAAGCAGAGATGCCCAGAAGGCAGTGTTCTCACCTGAGGCTGTGAAACAAGCCTGGGAAATGCTCAGGACATGAACCCGTCACCCCGGCGCTCCTCTCACCTTTTCCTTGGGGGCTTTGGTTTTGTGCTCCCGTTCTTCCCGAAGAACTCGGCGCCGACAGAGTTCTCCACTCACTGCCTGCTCCAAATGCACCAGCTGCTGCAGGGCCACATCCCCAGCCAGTGACAGCAGGTTCATCAACAGGAAAGTGGGGAGCATTGGGACAGTCTCCTCTGGAGGACAGGGAGAAAAGGCATGGTCAAGTCCCATCAAACTTACTGTCCCTCCCCTGGTCATCTGCTACTCGAACTGGTGAAGAAATGAGAGATGGCAGTGAGGGGATGATGGTGGTGACTGGCCCAACTTCGACCTGGACAAAAATGAGTGTGGGCCAAGAGGCTGTACAAATTGCTGGCCTGCAGGGAAAACGGCAGAAGCTGGCTGCCCTCCACCCCAGCCCAGGCCCGTCTAGCCTCTGCCCACTTACTGGGGTCCTCCTGGCTGGTACTCTTCTCCTCCAGCTTCTCCAGGGCCTGCTTCGCACAGCCCTGCAACATCTGGGCAGAGATCACCTCGGGGCCCTCTGCCAGTTGGTAAGTGAGGGTCACCGCCACCTCTTTGAATGGGATCCAGAGTGGGTCTGGGTGGGTGAAGCCTATATAGAAGGGAATAGTTGTTCACTGCAGACAGAGAGCTCGGTTCTACCCAAGGCCCTTTCTTTTTTCTTTTTCTTTTTTTTTTTTTGTGGTATTGGGGATGCAACCCAGGGGCATTCTACCACCAAGCTACACCTCCAGGCCTATTTCTTATTCTTTATTTTGAAACAGGGTCTCACTAAGTTGCAGAGGGCCTTATCACTAAGTAGCTGTAGCTGGCCGCGAACTTGCGATCTTCCTGTCTCAGCCTCCCAAGTACTGGGATTACAAGCGTGCGCCACCGCACCTGGCTTCCCAAGGCCCTTTCGGATAACTAACCTTTTGTGACCATCTCCCGAAGTCGTTCAAACAACCTGTGTTCCTGAGGCAGCCGGAAGGGAGGGTGACGTTTGCCCAGAGAAGGCTGTAGAGAACAAGACAGAATGTGTGTGTGTATGTGGAGGGTGGATAAGAGGATCTCTGCTCACCTTACTTTGGTCACAACCACTCCACATACCTTCCTCCTATCAGAAATGTTGGCAATGGTGTGGCACACCTGCTGGGCCAGCCTGTAGTCCGGTGGAAACTTCTCATTCAGCCCTAAGCTCACCAGCGTGTCTAAGTTGCTTCCCACAATTTCTGGTTTTCCTCTAAGGGAAGGAAGCCATAGAGTCAAAGGCAGTCCTAGACAGGACTCTGTGGGGGACAATGCCAACAGGGATAGGTACCAGCATCTGACATGGAATTTCTAGAGCCCTGAAACACTCCAGCAAGGCTGACACAGGGCCAGCCCCTTGCCTTGGATCCCGATCCCTCTTCCTCTAGTGAATCTCTTGCTACTAGGCAGGAGGGCCAGATACTCTCTTCACTTAGGTAGCCAACTTCCAGCAGAACTCAGCTGGGCTACTCCCAAAGGAAAAGGAGCCTTGTCAGAATCTTCCTTTCCTCTCCCACTCTCCTGCCTGCTGGATCTCAGCCTCACCGTGCCATCATGCCGAGAAGCATCACAGAGGAACAGCGCTCCAGAGGAGAGCAGGGGACCTTCTCTGTGGCCCGTTCCCACAGCAGCTGGGTCACTGCTGGTTTCAACTCATCCTTCCGTACAAACTCACAGAGCTGAGGAGAAAAGAAAAAGGCTCAGGCAAAAAACAATGCCCCTTGGTCCACTTCTCTGAAGACAATTGAGAACCTAGAGTGTGTAAAAGTAATACGTTGGAATGAAAAAAAAAAAGGCTCAAAATGTAAAGTAGGAGCTTGGGGAGGTACTTCTGTCTCCATTCTCTACTAGTCTACTCTCATGCCTTCAAAACTACATTATTATTATTGTTATTTGTGTGTGTGTGTGGGGGGGTACTGGGGATTGAACCCAGAAGCATTCTACCACCGAGCTATACCCCTAGCCCTATTTTTTTTTTTTTTTTGCAGTACTGGGGATTGAAACCAGGGGCATTCTACCTCTGAGCTACATTCCCAACCCTATTTTTTTTTTAAATAGGGTCATGCTAGGTTGATGAGAGTCTCACTACTTGCTGAGGCTGTTCTTGAACCCCCAATCCTCCTATCTCAGCTTCCTAAGTACTGGGATTACAAGCGTGTGCCACCATGCCCAACTAAAACTACACTTATTAAAGTGACATACTGACAGTGACCTTTTTGAGTTCCATGTGGGTCCACAGTTCTGACAATTCCAGAGATTTCTAGTAGGTTTCCTTGCTATTACCACAAGCTCAACTGTATAAAACGAAAGCCACCATCCTTCCTTGCCTTTTCATTTTGCCAATAGTACCAACACTCTCTCAGTTATATACATTAAAATTTCAGGATGGGCGTGGTGGCACATCCCTTTAATGCCAGTACTTGGGAGGCTGAGAAAGGAGGATCATAGGTTTGAGGACAGCCTCAGCAAGCAGTGAGACTCTCATCAACCTAGCAAGACCCTGTTTAAAAAAAAAATAGGGCTGGGAATGCCCATTCAGAGGTAGAATGCCCCTGGGTTCAATCCCCAGTGCCACGCACACACAAAAAATAAATAAAAATTTCAGTCTCCTAACTTTTTATGAATCAGTCACTTAGTCCTACTCATCTTTCCTTTAAAATTTGTCTCCTCACACCTCTCTCACTTTTGGGTGACTGGCATTCTCCCTTGAATGTGTATTTCCTACTTTCCTAAACGAATATGTCTCTCTAAAAAAAAAAAAAATTTGTCTTCTTTTTCTTTTTGCAGTACTGGGGATTGAACCCAGGGGTATTCTACCTCCGAGCTATATCCCCAGCCCTATTTTTTATTCTTTATTTGGAAACAGTGTCTCACTAAGTTGTGGAGGCCTCACTAAGTAGCTGAGGCTGGTGGCGAACCCAGATCCTCCGGTCTCAGCCTCCCAAGTACTGGGATCACAAGCGTGTGCCACCATGCCCGAGTTAAAAAGTCCAATTCTGTACCTATTCCTGTAGGCCAGAGTCTCGCCCCTTGTTATTGCACACCTATGGTAACCTCTGGTAACCTAGCCCCTCTCTAGCCAGCTTGTATGCTGCTGCTAGGGAAAGTCTCCTCAGGCTCTGTTTCCTCCCGCCATGGTCCTGCTGTCCATCACTCTGAATCAGTCCTCCTCTGCCTACTGCAGTGGCTCCTGACCAGGAACCAGCCTGGGAGATTCTCAGTTCAGCTGTCACCATGAGGCCAACCCCTTTTACCCAACCAAGAGAAAAATGCAGCAGGCAGGAGTGCTCCTCCCAGTGGAAGCCGGCAGCCAGGACCACAATGCAAATGCTCCAAAGATCTGTGTCCCTACAATGCCACGGTCTCTCACTAACAATATTAAAGTCCTAAACTCTTGATGGCATTGAGGGACCGTCACAATTTAGTTCTAAACTACAATCCAACTTTGCTTTCTTTTCCAGATAACAATTTTGAGCTAGAACACATCTTCCTCATTCTACAACACAGGCTCTTTCTTGGACATGCTCTTCCTCCTGTCTCTAACTCTCCAAATCCTATTCACCCTTCAGGAACCAGCCTAAGTCCCACCCCCTTTGTGGAACTTTCCTTGACCATTCTACCCCAACAGCTCTTTCCTACTCCACACTCCTCACTATTGCATAGGAAGCTGAGTATGCTTTCTGAGTTCTTTCTTTTTTCCCCCAGTAACAAGGGCTGAACCGAGGGGTGTTCCACCACCGAATTATATCCACAGCCCTTTCTATTTTTTAATTTTCAGACAGGGTTTCACTAAGTTGTTGAGGCTGACCTTGAACTTGCAATCCTCCTGTATCAACTTCCCATGTTGCTGGGATTACAGGCGTGTGCCACCACACCCAGGTGATTTCTGGAGTTTATGGCTATGTCACTAACTAGCTGTTACTAGCCAAATGGTTTAACCTCTTGCTGAGCCTCACAGAGTTCTCACTGTAAAACACAAAGAAAAAGCCAGGCATGGTGGCACACACTTGTAATCCCAGTACTTGGGAGGCTGAAACTGGAGGATCACAGGTTCGCGGCCAGCCTCAGCTACTTAGTGAGGCCCTCTACAACGTAGTGAGACCTGTTTCAAAATAAAGAATAAAAAATAGGGCTGGGGGTATAGCTTGGAGGTAGAATGCCCCTGGGTTCAATCCCTAGTACCAATATAAATAAATGAATTAATTAATAAAATGCAAAGAAAACTACTTCACAGAGTTGTTGAGGACAAAAGTTAACACTAGTAAAGTGCTAAGAATAGTGTTCAGCATATTTTAATACCATATAAGTATCTGTTATTATATTATTACTACAGTTATTTATTTATTTTACTGGGGATTGAACCCAGGGGCATTCTATCTCTGAGTTACATCCCCAGGCATACTTTATTATTTATTTATTTATTTATTTATTTATTTATTTACTTACTTATTTATTTTTTGCAGTACTGGGGATTGAACCCATGGGCATTCCGCCTCCAAGCTACACCCCAGCCCTATTTTTTATTCTTTATTTTGAAACAGGGTCTCACTAGGTTGCAGAGGACCTCACTAAGAAGCTGAGGCTGGTCTTTATTTATTTATTTATTTTTGCAGTACCAGGGTTTGAACCCAGGGGTGTTCTACCTCCGAGCTACACCCCCGGCCCTATTTTTTATCCTTTATTTTGAAACCGGAGCTCACGAGGTTGCGGAGGACCTCACTAAGTAGCTGAGGCTGACTGGGAACCGGAATCCTCTGGTCTCAGCCTCCCAAGTAGTGGGATTACAAGCGTGCGCCACCATGCCCGGCCTGAGGCTGGTCTTGAACCTGTGATCCTCCTGTCTCAGCCTCCCAAGTACTGGAAGTACAAGCGTGTGCCACAATGCCCGGCATACTTTATTTTCTATTTGGAAACAGGGTCTCACTGAGTTGCTGACAGCCTCACTAAGTTGCTGAGGCTGTGCTTGAACCTGTGACCCTCCTGTGTAAGCCTCTAAGTGTACACCACCGCACCCGGCTTGTTACTACTTTTATTTTATTTTTGGTGGTACTGGGGATTGAACCCAGGGACATTCTACCTCCGAGCTATACCCCAAGCCCTATTTTTTCTCAGTCTTTATTTTGAGACAGGGTCTCACTAAATTGCACAGGGCCTCATAAAGTGGCTGAGGCTGGCCTGGAACCCGGATCCTCTGGTCTCAGCCTCCCAAGTACTGGGATTACAAGTGTGCACCACCACGCCTGGCTTGTTACTACTTTTATAATCATTACCTGTGTTACTTATTTAATCATCTACTTGCTGCATTGTTCTAAAAATATTTGTGGCCAGGCATGGTCGTGCATGCTTGTAATCCCAGTACTTGGGAGGCTGAGACAGGAGGATTGCAGGTTCACAACTGCATAACTTAGTGAGAACCTGTTTAAAAAAAAATAAAGGATAAAAAGTAGGGTTGGGGGTGTAGCTCAGAGGTAGAATGCCCCTGGGTTCAATCCCCAGTTCTGCAAAAAAAAAGTAAAATAAAATAAAAGCTAGGCATGGTGGTGCATGCTTATAATCCCAATACTTGGAAGGCTCAGACAGGAGGATTGCAGGTTCGTGGCCAGCCTCAGCTACTTAGTGAGGCCCTCTGTAACTTAGTGAGACCCTGTTTCAAAGTAAAAAATAAAAAATAGGGCTGGGGTATAGCTCGGAGTAGAATGCCCCTGGGTTTAATCCCTAGTACCGCTAAATAAAATAAAATAAAATAAAAATATTTGTGTGTTTGGCTACCAAGTAGACTATGGATTCCTTTAAAGTTGGGAATGTGAAAGCAAGTAGTTTTATACTTTGTGGGGCTGAGTAAATTGCTGAACATACAGTAAATACTCGCTAATACTTGTTGAATGAATAAAGAAAAACCAAAGGACTTACAATTTCTTCAAGACACTGAATGGTCCCAACTGAGGCATCCACTAACAACAAAGAGAGATTCTGAATCAAAGCCTGTGCCTTGGCTCTGTGGGAGAGATATCAGGGGACATTAAAAGACTGGTAAGTTGAACTTGGCGAGATATAAGGGGTTATTATTCCACCATGGTCAAGTGATGCTTAGGATAGGATTCACTCAAAATTCAGCTCCACCCTGAGCCCTACTGCCTATGGATTTGGAACTCCTCTGGAAGGACGCCCCCTTTCCTTGAGGAGATGTAGGAAAATCTTTTGAGAAGACCTCAGAAAAGTCAGCTAAGACAAAAGAACCCCATATACCTGGCTGAGTCCCCTTTGGGGTTGAGGTAGAGTTGGCGGTAGGCATTAAGCACAGCTTCCCGGACACCAGGCTCCTTAGACCAGATGAGAGGCAGCATGCGGCGTACCCCAAACAGGGCCTGGGGTACCCCAAATTGGAATACCATCACAAAGAATTCAATCACCTCCTGCACCACTGAGAGGACAGATACAAGTGTTACCCATTTGATTGGCAAAACTCCCTAGTACCTAAAGATAGAACCCCCGACCTTTTTTGTGGTACTAGGGATTGAACCCAGGGATATTCTACCTCTGAGCTATACCCCCAGCTCTATTTTATTTTTTTGGTTTGAAACAGGTTCTCACTAAGTTGCTGAGGGCCTCACTAAATTGTTGAGTCTGGCTTTGAACCTGAGATCCTCCTGTCTCAACCTCCCACATACTGGGATTACAGGTATACACGACCACACCTGGCTTAAGATAAAACCCTTCTTAACATAGTAATATGCAAGGATAGGCCTTCCTTATTTTCCCTGAGAATGTTGGCCCCTCCTGCTTTATCATGAAATACTGTATATGTGATATATTTATATATTTTTTGTGGTACTGGGGATTGAACCCAGGGGCATTCTACCTCTGAGCTATACCCCCAGCCCTATTTTTTATTCTTTATTTATTTTATTTATTTATTTATTTATTTGCAGTACTGGGGATTGAACCCAGGAGCTTTCTAACTCTGAGCTCCACCCCCAGCCCTATTTTTTATTCTTTATTTTATTTATTTATTTATTTATTTTTGTGGTACTGGGGATTGAACGCAGGGGCGTTCTACCTCCACGCTACGCCCCCGGCCCTATTTTTTATACTTTATTTTGAAACCGGGTCTCACGAAGTTGTGGAGGGCCTCACTAGAGAGGGAGAGAGAGAGAGAGAGAGAGAGACAGAGAGACAGGGAGCGAGAGAGAACGAGAGAGCTGAGGCTGGCCGCGAACCCAGATCCTCCGGTCTCCGCCTCCCAAAGTACTGGGATTACAAGCGTGCGCCACCAGGCCCGGCTTATTCTTTATTTTGAAACCGGGTCTCACTAAGTTGCGGAGGACCACACTTAGTAGCTGAGGCTGGCCGTGAACCCAGATCCTCCTGTCTCCGCCTCCCAAGTACTGGGATTACAAGTGTGCGCCACCATGCCCGGCTTATTCTTTATTTTGAAACAGGGTCTCACCAAATTGTGGAGAGCCTCACTAAGTAGCTAAGGCTAGCTGCTAACCCAGATCCTCCAGTCTTAGCCTCCCAAGTACTGGGATTACAACCGTGAGCCACCAAGCCCAGCATATATATGGTTTTTTGTGGTACTGGGGATTGAACCCAGGGGCATTCTACATCTGAGCTACACACCCAGCCCTATTTTATTTTTTAGTTTGAAACAGGGTCTCGCTAAGTTGATGAGGCTGGCCTTAAACCTGTAATCTTCCTGTTTTTCCTAAGTATGGAGATTACAGGAGTACATCATCACACCCAGCTCTATATGTGTTATAATATATATGTTATAAGAAACTTTACAAAGCACATGGAAAAACCTCTGCCCTTTAAAGGAGCAGAAAGAGAAATGAATAAAATATGGATGAAGTCGAGTGTGGTGGTACATGTTTATAATCCCAGTACATGGGAAGACGAGACAGGAGGATCGCAAGTTCGTGGCCAGCCTCAGCAACTTAGGAGAGGTCCTTCGCAACTTAGTGAGACCCGGTTTCAAAATAAAAAATATATGAAATAGGGTTGGGGGTGTAGCTTGGAGGTAGAATGCTCCTGGGTTCAATCCCACGTACTATACACACACAAAAATAGATGGGCCTGGGTTTTCTAACCCTAAGACCTGGTCCATCCTGAACAAGACCCTGGCCTACCTGTAGTTGTGTTTTCATACATCATCTTGCTGATGATGCCAATGGCCTCTGTAATCTTCCGGGAAAACCTATAGGCGTCCTGCAGATACTGCACCAGCATTTCTTGCTTCACCAGCTCATCATTCTCCTTGGGTCCCACAGGCTTGGACACACTGGGAGTGTCTTTACAGTCAGTCTGTCCTGGGACCATGTTCCCATTGGACGCTTGGGGACTGTTCTGTGAGGAAGATGCTGGAACTAGAAGTCAGAGAAATAGGGGAAGTTTTTGGTTTAAGGGAATATGGGAGAATGCAACAGCTACCAACATTCCTGGATATTTCTTTCCACAACATGAAGGTATGAAATTAAAACCTATTCTAAGAGATTTTGGTTCATTTTTCAAAAAAAAAAAAAAAAGATTCCTGGATAGTCACCATGTGATGGGCTGCTCCCACTTCAGAGCAGAGGCATCGCCAACTCCCCTCTGGTCTCTTTGAGCAATAGGTCAATAGGTTCTGTTAGGCAGGCCAATTTCTTTTTTTTTTTTTTTTCTTGTGGTACTGGGGATTGAACCCAGAGGCATTTTGCCTCCAAGCTACACCCCCAGCCCTATTTTTAATTCTTTATTTTGAAACAGGGTCTCACTAGGTTGATGAGAGTCTCACTACATGCTGAGCCTGTCTCAAACCTGTGATCCTCCCGACTCAGCCTCCCAAGTACTGAGATTACAAGTGTGCACCACCACACCCGGCCAGTCAGGCCAATTTCTGACATAAAGTAAATGCTCAATAAATACTAGTTAAAATGCTTTTTTGTTCACTAAAGAAAGAAAAGGATTACCTTTGAAGATAATTCCCAAGAGATTCAGGAACCTGGTTTCCTCCGACCCCTCTGGGTCTGTATAACTGAATGGCTCAGACTCCTGGAAACGGACGGTGGCTTCTCGTGCGAGAATGATGGCCTGCCTGAAAGAACAAGTGCCTGTCGCCAAGTCAGCACCCAACAGAGTACTGCTGCAGTCTTCTGTAAGGGAGCCTATCTCACGAGCCATCAAGCCCTGGACCTAGTGCCCCAAAGGAAAGGAACACACCTCACGTTAAACACACGCCTACTACTGGGCTACATCTCTAACCCTTTGCTAATTTTTTAAAAAGTAGATTTCTGCTGTAAAAAAAAAAGTCATTTAGTTGACACCCACCCAGCGATGCCAAAAAAATAAAAAGGGGGGCCAGGCGTGGTGGCGCACACTTGTAATCCCAGTACTTGGGAGGCTGAGACAGAAGGATTGCAGGTTTGTAGCCAGCCTCACCAACTTAGTGAGGCCCTCAGCAATTTAGTGAGACCTTGTTTCAAAAGTAAAGAATATCGGGGCGTGGTGGCGCACGCTTGTAATCCCAGTACTTTGGGAGGCGGAGACCGGAGGATCCGGGTTCGCGGCCAGCCTCACCGCTCGCTCGCTCTCTCTCTCCCTGTCTGTCTGTCTGTCTGTCTGTCTCTCTCTCTCTCTCTACTTAGTGAGGTCCTCCACAACTTCATGAGACCCGGTTTCAAAATAAAGTATAAAAAATAGGGCCGGGGGTGTAGCGCAGAGGTAGAACGCCCCTGGGTTCAATCCCCGGAACCGCAAAAAAAAAAAAAGTAAAGAATAAAAAATAGGGCTGGGGGTGTAACTCAGAGGTAGAATGCCCCTGGGTTCAATCCCTGGTACCACACACACACAAAAAAAAGCCACTTAAAAAAGGTTTTTTTTTGTGGTACCGGGGATTGAACCCGGGGGCATTCTGCCTCTGAGCTACACCCCCAGCCCTATTTTTTATTCTTTATTTTGAAACCGGGTCTCGCTAAGTCACGAAGGCCTCACTAAGTAGCTGAGGCTGGCCGCGAACCCGGATCCTCTGGTCTCATCCTCCCAAGTACTGGGATTACAAGCATGCGCCACCACGCCCGGCTTAAAAAGTTTTGTTCTAGCCAGGTATGGTGGTGCATGCCTGTAATCTCAGTAGTTGGGAGGCTGACACAGGAGGAGAACTGCAAGTTCAAGGACAGCATCAGCAAGTAGTGAGACTCTCATCGACCTAGTAAGACCCTGTTTCAAAACCAAAAATAAAAATGGCAATGGCTGGGGGTGCAGCTCAAAGGTAAAATGCCCCTGGGCTCAATCCCCAGTGCCAAAAAAAAAAATATACATATATATACAAACTTAGAGCAGACTATACAAAAAGCAGAGAGGAAAGGCTGCTGGTTGTTAGGCAAAAACCTTAGTTATTAGGAAGCATCTACTGCAAAGGATTTTGGAAGGAGGGAGTGATATCATTAACATAAGAAGAAACCTTCTAATTGATAGAAAATACTAGAACACTTGGAGGAAGAAAATGGAAGCAGTTACAGTTTCTACACTTCAGTAAAATAAGAGACACTAAGAGATACAATGAATTATTAGAGGACAAAGTAGCCATCCTTTCTTGAACAGCCTAATTCAGTTAAGTAATCTTTGGCAGATCTAAGAATACCTGTTGGCAGCTATAAGGGCTTTTATTGCTAAACTGCTCAGAAGTTCTAGTCTTTTCTCTAAGATTAAGATTCAGACTAAGTCAATTACAAGATATTATTTAAGTAACTTCGATATTACTTCTTAGCTCACAGAATTTATAATTAGTAAGTCATTAGAGATCATATGATCTAATCAATTATTTTTCTTTCCTTTAGGTACTGGGGTTGAACCCAGGGGCATTCTACCTCTGAGCTACACCTCCAGCCCTATTTTATCTTGATTAATTAATTAATTAATTTTTTAAATTTTTGTGGTACTGGGGATTGAACCCAGAGGCATTCTACCTTCGAGCTACACCCCTAGCCCAATTTTATTTCTTATTTGGAAACAGGGTCAGCATTGATAGGTTGCTTAGAGTCTCAATACTTGCTGTCCTCGAACCTGCCATCCTCCTGTCTCAGCCTCTCTAGCACTGGGATTACAGGCGTGCGCCACCACGCCCGGCTTATTTTTTATTTTGAAACAAGGTCTCACTAAATCGCTGAGGCTGGTCTCAAACCTGGGATGATCCTCCTGTCTCAGCCTCCCAAGTACTGGGATTACAAGTGTGTGCCACCATGCCCGGTTATAAATACATTTTATTTTAAAGAAACATTGTATAAGTTTCTCAAAGGCTACAAACCCAAATAGATTAGAGAATATCCCTTTCTTTCACATACTTGTAACTAGCTTTGGCAAGTAGTTGATGGATGCGTCCTTTCACCTCTTCTGAGGTCTCTGAATTAGCAATTTGCTCAGGAAGCTCTTCTTCTTCCTGGGGAAGCTTTAGAAGCTGCTGCAGGGTAGACTTCAATTCTGGCAGCATGGCTTCCCATTCCTCCTCTGGGTCTAGTGCTGCAGCTGAATGAGAGTCTTGTTTAGTCTTTCATTGGAATTTCTGACCATAGGAAGAAGGCTGCCTGGTGTGTGACTCCTAGCAGTAGTTACTCACAAGCAGCTGCAGCGCGCCTTTGGGCCCTCATCTCTTGTAATTTTTGGGTCTCCTTCTGCAGTGGCTCAGCAAGGTCAGCATCACTAAGCTATGAAGGTAGAATGTATATCAGGTCACTATGTGATTTCAGTTTGTCCCTGTTTCCATTTTTCATTCCTTCTCTTTAAGATGGACCAAGTTTACTTACCTTGCAGGAAAAGGGATTATTGGCTAGAAAGCTGCCCAGCAGCTGGATGGCATTTTTACATACTAGCACTGACTTGTCTGCCAGACGTCCCACTGCTAAGGCCACCACTGTCTGTAAACGTGTCAAGGGGAGGGCCTAGGTGGGTAGGAAGAGAAGGATCAGTTCACACCCCACATAATCCATTCTGTGTAAGATGATCATGAAGTATCACCCTCAGCTACCCACTCATTCTAAAGAAAGCTTTTTATGGGATATGGAATATGTAAACAGCACTCTTTGTAGTGGTTAAGACACATTATAGTTCTTAAATAGAGACAGATATCTTTGTGCCCAGTACAGGAAGAATTTTATTATTGGTAATAAAAATCTGAATTTAGATTTTTTGGGGGGCAGATATTCCTCTGTATTTTGGCCCGTAAACAGAGGAATACCATATGTCTTTTATCACATAGAAGGTTGCTCACCCTCTGCTGGACAATTCGGGTGAAGAGCTGCAAAACACGGCTCCGAACAAAAGAGTTGACATCACAGCCATGGGCTTGTAAGGTATCCAAAAACTGATCTCTGGTTTCTCGGGCTGCTTCTTCCAGTTGATCACCATTCAGAACCTGCAGTACCATCTCTGCCATGGCTGCTAGCACAGCATTGCGCATCACGTAGTTCTAAGACAGAAAGAAAGTTGGAATGAACCTCTGCACTTCCCCACATTAACTTTCCTCTACTTAAACTCTTGTGGCAGCTGGGCGTGTGGCGCATGCCTGTAATCCCACTATTTGGGAGGCTGAGATAGAAAGATCACAGGTTTGAGTACAGCCTCAGCAAGTAGTGAGACTCTTAACATCTTAGTGAGATCCTGTTTCCAAATAAAAGAATAAAATAGGGCTGGGGGTATAGCTCAGAGGTAGAATGCCCCTGGGTTCAATTCTCAGTACCA
>PVJS01028456.1:0-19785 GCA_004027185.1 Glis glis | reverse complement strand
TTCAACACAAAATCACCTGCTGCTCATGCTTGCACTATCTGCACTGATTCCATTTAATTTGGGGTTTCTTTAGAGCTGACATAATCAGACAACCCAGCCCCCTGCTTCATGGAGCCTAATCTAACTGGGACCACTCTAGACAGTCCACTCATAATCACTTTTTGGTATTTTTTCTTTTGCAGAAAGAGTTAACTGTAACAACAACAAAAAGACAAAACAAAACAAAAAAGCAAAACAAAACAAAAAACTAATGAAAGAAAGGAGGAAAAAGAAAAAAAGGAAACATAACTAAAGCAATCACAATTTTCATTTACATTGTAATTGAAAATATAATTGTTTTCATTTGTAAACAATACATTTAATTGGATACTTAAACTTAGCTTTATATTTAGCTTCTGCATTATTACAAAGGAAAAGCTCAAACTGGTTTAGTGCACGTTTTATGCTTTTTAAAATCAAGTGCAAATGTAAAAAGAAGTCCATTTTCAAAGCTTCATAAGCTGTGGTTTCTGCTCATGGGAGTATCTGCTTTTAGGATTAAGGGGTCACTCATTGGCCCTTGGGAATCTTATCTCCAAAAGAGATTCCTTGTCCTCGTCAACATGAGCAACACGTTGTATATTTTTATGTGTGATCAGCTGCTGCTGTGTAATCTATTTTGTTAAACCTAGGAAATTAGAGTTCTGTGACTGAGGGATGTATCAAATAACTAGGAGGCAACATTTTCCCCTTATTGGATTGACTTCTATTTTCTTTTTCTCTAACCCTTAACAATTCTGCTGTGATTCAGTAAAGGAAGTATACTTCAAATTGTATACAAGGTCAGTCATAACATTCTTAAGATGAAAAATTTCCCCCCAGAAAAACCTAAGCTGGATCAAGCAGTTGATCATGGAAAAAGCAATAATGAGGACATTAATAATTATTATAGTTTATAATGAATGAGTACATCTATGGTGCTGGACTCTATGCTAAGTGCTTTACACACTATTTAATTTCATCTTCAAAAAACCCTATGGGAAATTTACTAATAATATGTCCATTTTACAGATGAAGGGACTGAGGTTCACAGGGGTTAGGTGTTCACTCCATGAGGGCAGAGCCTGTGGTCTGGTCTGTGGCCAGTGTCTGCAACAGCCTTTGGCACTTTTGGACATAAGTACTTGTATGAATTCAGAGCCTGGGTGAATGAATGAATTAGCACTCCGGCTATATGGAGGAGATTCAAGAAGGTACTAAGTGATTAAATTGACAGTGGAAATGTAGAAGGTTGTGAATAATGGCTCTAAGGAAAAAAAAAGTGTGAAAGGAGATGTTAACAAGTAAAATTCCCATTTTCCTTGCTCTCTGTTTTCCCTGAACCGATTTACTAGATTTGTCCACTATCAATAGTTCAATATACATACCACAAGCACTTTAATATTTTGCCTAGATGATTATATCGTAAATATAATATATTATATTTTATATATATGTTATATAATTTGCTTTCGTGATTTTTTTTTTTTTTTTGCGGTACCAGGGATTGAACGCAGGGGCGTTCTACCTCCGCGCTATACCCCCGGCCCTATTTTTTTATACTTTATTTTGAAACTGGGTCTCACGAATTTGCGGAGGGCCTCACTAAGGGGAGAGAGAGAGAGAGAGAGAGAGAGAGAGAGAGCGCTGAGGCTGGCCTCGAACCCGGATCCTCCGGTCTCCGCCTCCCAAAGTACTGGGATTACAAGCGTGCGCCACCACGCCCGGCTCTTTCGTGAAAATTTAAGAATGATATATGCCATGGACATCTGTCAATGTTAGCATTTCATTAAGAGATGCGGAAGTTTCTACTATATGGACATGCCATCGTTTATTCAAATAGCTCCCTACTGATGGACATCCAGGTTGTTTCTTAAAATAAAACAAGCTGAAGTATCATCCTTGGATGTATATTCTCCTATCCTTGTTCAAGAATACTGGCAGTAAAATGCTAGAAGCAAAATTATCAGGTCAAAGAGAAGGTATATTAATAATGTTAACTCCCATTGCCAACTTCCTTCAAAAAATGTAGTAATTTACTTGAGACGTATTTTAAAAATATAGGCTCCTGGACCCTATATCTAGGTCCATTGAACCAAAACCTTAGTAAGAAGATACTGAGGATCTCTCTCTCTCTCTCTCTACATATTATTTTCAAAGCTTCCCAGGTGAAATCGGTCAGGTGTTAGAACCAACTGATCATTCTTGTCCTTTTGGGCTAAATGGGGTTGAGACAAAAACTGAAACAGACTTAATATATATAGAAGACTTTGGTTGAAACTACATAATCATTAAATTATCATCAACCAGACATGAATAATATTTTTGTTGCTTTCAAATGTATTATCTTAATTTAGCATCACAATACTCTTTCAGGTAAGTAGAAGAGAAGAGGAAAAAATGAATTGAGGCAAATAAAAAAAATAGTAGGAGCCAGGCTAGAATTCAGACTGTTGAAATGTAAATCTTCTGCCTCATCCATCTCCATTATATTATACAGCAAGGTAGATAGTTTATCACTATATTATTCTATCATATTATAAATATATGTATGACCACTGTGTGAGAAATGTGGCTTTAGATTTTAAGAAGAGAGTTCAAGCCTCATTATAGGTTAAGTCTTATGACTCTGAAGATGAGTCAATAGGTGACTTATAGAAACCTAAGTAACCAACATCTGCATCTATACATTTTATGTGTGAAAAGATCTAAAGCTGAGACTACTGCACTTCAGCAGCCCAGCTGAAGATACTTGGTTGGGATAATAGAAATGTCCAAAGGAAACAGCTGTTCTAGAGAGTAGAGAGCTAAGTCTAACCAGAATGTAGAGGATGGGTCCGTTCCCCACAGTACTCAGGGTTCTGCCCAGCTTCGTGGAAGGTCAAGCTGTTGCCATGAACTCTGAAGTCTTGTCTCTAAAGCTGCAATTAACAACCAGTTAAAACCTATCATTCAACAAAATCCCCACCAGATCAAGGGGCAAGATGGCATTTTCATGAAGGTGAATTTTATAGGATCATTATGACCATTAAATGAAATAGTGCATGAGAATGGCCCTTATTATTAGCATTTATAATGAGACCAGAATTCAGGAGAGACATCATGTCAACCAGAAGCTGAGATCTAGGTAGAAAAGGAAGGAATTAATACTTGTGAAATTTTTGGAATTTATTAGGCAAATTTCTCCAGGGAATGAATTTAATGAAATAAATTTGTTACCACGTGATGTCAACCAGGTGGGAGAGGTGACATTGTTTAGTGAACAGTAGCTACTTTTCCTCCAAATTAGGAGTCCTTTCAAATATGTACCTGATATCAAGTCAGGGACAGTTGAGTGACCTGACCAGAAACAAGACACTTAATTTGTCACCCCTTAAAAAAAAGCACAGGATGATTTCTAGACAGAGATGACTTCTTAGACCATGATGCTCTAGTGAAGACATCGTGCCTACTTTGTGGCAGGGTCCCAAATTGATGACGTAGCATCTAGAAGGCAATAAACAGAGCTCAAACATACTAGTGTGTTAAATACAAACATATAGCGTGACACTGTCTTTTCTACAGAGGAAGCATTATGTACAATAAAGCAATGGCTTGCCCTTGAATAAAGGTGCGAAGTAGCTGAAGTTTCACTAACCCCTCCTAAAGAAGCCGTGCCCTCTCTGCCTTGGGCCCTCCCCTGAGGCCAATCTATAGCTCTTGGACTAACCCAGACCAGAACCTACTGTTGGCTTCTCTCTTTTAGGAAAATACACCTATCCTGCATCTTTACAGCCAAAGGACCAATTAAGTGCTTTCCAGTGGGAAGCAACTGCTATGTCCTTATTAAAACTTTCTCATTCCCAGTCTTTCTGTTAGATTTCTCTTCCTCTTTCTGATGAAATGTTAGAACTACTTAGACCTGGGTGCTAGGTTTCCTTCCTTCCTTCCTTCCTTCCTTGGATTGAACCCAGGGGCATTTTATTTCTGAGCTGCACCCCCAGCTCTATTTTATTTGTTAGTTTTTGAAACAGGCTCTCACTAAGTTGCAGAAGGCCTTGCTAAGTTGCTTAGGCTTGCCTTGAACCTATGATCCTTCTGTCTCAGCCTTCCAAGGACTGGGATTATATGTGCGGGCCACCACGCCTGGCTCTTCTCTTCTTTCCTACTCTCTTTCTAAATAATTATCATTCATTTTCTTAGCTTTAAGTACTGTCTGCATGTTAAGAAATCTCAAACTTATGTTATCCTGCCAGATTGCTTCTCAAAGCACCAACTGCCCAGTGGGCTTTCCGCAGTATGTCCTCAGTCTAAATATAATTGATCTTCTCCAAATATGCACATGTGACAATCGTCCCTGTTGCCATAAGAGGAGTTTCCTTTTACCCAGTGCTTAATCTAGAACCCCATCATCCTTCGCTTCTTCTTCCATCTCCAAATTCTATCATTAAGTCTACTAGGCATGTATTAAATCTGCCCCCGTATGTATTTGAAATCCGCACACTTGTAGCAACTCCATAGCCATTGCTCTGGGTCAAGCCACTATCAGTTTCTGCCAAGATTATCACATTAGTGTTTTATCTGGTCTAAAAGGTTCCATTATCTCCCTTTTCCAGTTTATTTTGCACACAGAATCTTCAGAGCTCCTTGCAAGACTAAATCAGATCAAGTCACTTCTATGCTTATAACTCCTTTATAGATGCCCACTGCACTTGTTATAAAATGTAAAGTCCTTGCAAGGGCCAACAAGTTTGCAGGAGCTGACCCCATTCTGCCATTGTAGCCTTCCTCTGTCTTGAGTAGGTTCTCCCCTCCCTCTCCTCCTCCCTTTTATTTGAAACAGGGTCTGACTAAGTTATTACACAGTGGCCTCCAGCCTTTAATCCTTCTATCTCAGCCTCCCAAACACTGGGATTACAGGTGTGCACCATTGCACCTGGCTTTTCCCCCTTGTCACCTGGCTAATATCTACTAATCCTTCAGGTCTCAGTTCTAGACTTTTCTCTTAAATCTCCTGCCTGGAATTGACACACTCTAGTCAGTTCACTTTTTTTATTTTGGCCAAAGCAAGTCATATGGCCACATCTGAGTTTAACAGGACTGGGAAATACAATTTACTATCAGAGATATGAACTGGATATTGATGAATAGTAATATAGTCTACAGCAATTAGCCTACAAGAAAAACATACATTTGAGCAAATATGTCAAGTTGCTTTGCTTTTGGTTAGAATTATATTTTCTGAGTGTAGAAACATTGGTGGTTCATGCTGATAAGAAACCTGACTATATCAGTACATATAATTTTAGTAAATGAAAATGGGAATTAAATTAAATGTTACTGGATACATTCAATATTCTTCTGAGGTAAATTTTTCAAAGCATGGGCCAATGGGGGAAACATTAATAAAAATATCTTTGCAGGGGAAATTAACTGTTTATTGAATTAAATAATTGGAAATGTTTACTATCCTATTGGAAATTCAAACATTTTAAATGTGACCTGATGATAATGGCCTTTCTATTTCTTTCTAATTCAAATCTAGAAGTGAAGATTGAAGAAATAGCAGGCAGGACCATGACAATCCTCTCTCTCTCTCTCTCTCTCTCTCACACACACACACACACACACACACACATGCACGCACACACACACATCTGTATTGAAGGTAATCAGTGATCACATCTACAAATTTTTTGGTATCTTAAAAAAACATTCTTTGAAGAAACTTGCCAGCAGAGATAACTAATCACAAAGCTCCAATCTTATTTGGAAATATAATTACAATTAAAACAACATCAATATAAAGGGAAAGGAACTAACGTTTTTTGAGCCTTTTCTAGGGTCTCATGTATAAATTCTCCAAACAACCCTAGAAATGACATTATTAACTCCATTTTACAGCTAAGGATCATTAGGTGCTGAGAGATTAAGGACATGCCTCAGGCTACACAGGATGGTAAACTGCAGGAGAAGTATACAATCCCAAATTTGTCTGACTCTAAAGCTCAACCCATTACTTCAAAGATATGTATCTGGTAGTCCTTTTAAATCCCTTGAATCAAAGTTCATACATGGCCTCAGTTTTGGAGCTCACTGATTTTTTTAGAGCAAGTCTAGGCAATTATGATGACACAACCTGCAGGTTTAATATACAAACATAATCTAAAAACTGGAGCTGTGCCTTTCCTCCAGGCTCTTATTTCTCTTTGATTTAATGCAAATGTCCTAAACCACTAAAAAAAAAATCCAATATATTTTCCATTGGCAGAGAGGATCAGGTGAAAAAGGAGATAGTAATCCATTATTCTTTTTAGAAACTCCAATAGACTACCTCAAATTTGGGGTAACTATCAATGTAACTGCAAGGAATCTAGTTCTATAGGTAAGTCAATACTGTACTTTGAGCAGCCTTCTGCAAAAAACACATGAAAAGTGGAGATTAGGGCATGGGTTTAAGAGCCAGGATGCCTGGTATAACACCTGGTCCCCTACTCAGGGCTGTGCAGCCTTAGACAAACAACTTCTTTTTGCCCCATTTTTTTCCTTTGCAAGGTGGAGATAATCATACAACACATCTCTTGGGGTTGTTATAAGGATGATAGGAATAAAAATTTGTAGGGTGCTTAGAATAGTAAATGCTATATTAGATCTTGAAAAATAAACAACATTTCTCTGATGTCATGTTCACCGATTACTTCATTTATTTATTGAATATTTACTATGTGCAAATCATTGCCATGTATAACTTTAGCCAAAACAGGGAACCTCAAGAACCTCTTAGAAAGTAAATTTTGGAAGTTTAATTGTATGTATTTAATAAACAGAATTTTGCCCTAAGCAAATAATGCTTCTCATCTTTTTTCTTTTTCTTTTTTAACAGAAATACTGTCTTGGTGCTCAGAATGTAGCAAATTAAAAAAGGACATTTGCACCTTTCCTCTTTCCTGACATCCTCTTTCCCATTTTCTGCTGATTTAATTCTCTCCACAGCACATTTAATTAATTTCCCTGCAGAGTATGCTGAATCCTAGGCATATGTCAGAGTATGCATCACAAACAACAACAATGACAACAATAAAACAGAAAAAGAAAAATGTACTGCTTCTCAATACTTACCCAAATAATCACTAAAGTGGTCCTGTGGGTTGGCCCACCCCAAACTTGTTTACACCAAATGAGTTAATACAGAAGAAAACATTATTTTATTGACTAGGCAATGTCAATATTGCTCTGAAGAAAATGTGCTCATGTTCTCTAAGGGAACCTATCATTTAATACCTTTTATATTTTAAATCATAATTTGAGCTGAGAACATTTTCATCATTTTTGTAAAGAACCAGAGTTACATTGATCAATGTAGGGAAAATTGCATTTCCCAAAGAGGCAGCACCAGCTTTTTCTATATAACAGGGAGTCCTAGATAGGAAAGGAAAGGACTTAAATAAAGAGTTGCTGATTTCATTGCTTCCAACAGAAGATCTGACCTTTGAAAGAACAATATATGTGGAAAGAAAATTGTTGGTTGTATGCATATCACTTTCTTTAGGTTGTATAAAGTGTTGAGGGTAGAGGTAATGATAAAAAGGCAAAAGCTCTCTTTGAATACTGTTACAGTTTGGATCTGGAATGTTCCCCAAAGTCTTGTGACAAAAGCATGGTCCCCAAAGCCCAAGGTTCAGAGGTGGACCTTGTAAGCAACAACTGGATCAGCGAGCTCTGACCTCCTCAGTGGATTAATCCATATAATGGGCTAACAATTTGAATGGATTCACTAGGTGATAACTACAGGCTGGTGGGGCATGGCCGAAAGAAGTAGGTCACTGGGGGTGTGCCCTGGAAGGGTTTATCTTCTCCCCAGCCCCTTTCTCTCTCTCTCTGTTTCCTGGCTGCCAGGCAGCTTTTCCTCCACCATGCCCTTCTGCTATGGTGCTCTATCTCACTTAGGGTCCAAAGCCATGGAGTTGGCTGACCATAGACTGGATCCTTGGAAATCATGAGCCAAAATAAATCTTTCCTCCTCTAAGTTGTTCTTGTCAGGTATTTTGATTATAGTGACACAAAGCTGACTAACACAATTACTAGGACTCAACACTAATAGGAAACACTGAATGGATGCAAGACTACTTTATGTAGTCAAATGTGTACTTAGGAAATGGTGGCTTTGCACATTGATTCGATTCACTTTCGTATAGGACAACATTCTCATTTCTTTGGTCTTTTATTTTTTCCTTACCAACTCATTATTCAGGCTTCGTCTCTCACGGAGCCAGCAGTCCTGGGTTCTGATTTGATAATGCTTGCTTGCAATTCAACAATGCATCTTGGTCTCATGATGACAGCCAGGAGAATTTTGTGAATTCAGACTTTATTGGTATTTCCACAAGTTACAATCACACCTGCATGCTGTGGAATCACTGAATTTGGACAATTATACTTCAAAATGAATTGATGGCAAAGATTTATTTACATTTAGTGTTGCTTTTGTAGCCACACAAAATATCTTATTGAAAGCTTCAAATTTATTCTGGTGCTTTCCTAAGGTTGAAAGTTTCTGTGTCAGGCAAAAATGAAGTGTTTGCAATGTTTCCTGTTGAACCTTTCTCTAAAGTTTGCCTTAAAAATTTTTAAAAGAAACATTTCCTATAGAACATTCTGATGTCTTATTTGTTACTGTCTTTTCTTACTAGCCTGATAGATTCCCACTACAAAGATAAATAAGATCTGGCCATAGTCTGTTCTTTGGGTGGTCAGCAGTCAGATTCTCCAAGTTCATTCCTCTGTCGAAGCTGGTGAACCAGTTCGAAAGGGAAATGCAATGTTTTCTGATTTTAACTTTTAATTTTATGCAGAAAAGATTTAGATTTTTGTGATAGTGATTTTATGAGGAAGGAAAACTGAAAACTTACCACTGATAAGCTTGCAGTCAATGGTTCAACTTATTTAGTAGAGAGCAAATAATTTGAGACACCTATAAAAATGGCTAATAAAATATATGAGCAAATCAGGGTGAGGAGCCAAATCTCATGATTAGTTGCTCTAAGGAAAGGAGAAAAATGAGAGTCAGGAATGGTGGGAAAGAAAAAAGGGAGAAACCATTCGGGGGGAGTTTAGTTTCTTCCAGTTATAGACCTGGGCACTTTCATTTGCATTAAGACGGCCATTCTGTGCAGCTATCCTCTGAGGGACAACTCTTCTTACTCTGGTTTTACAAATAAATGCTTTGAGATTAAGTGAGTTTGAGTAATTTACCCACAGTTTTCTAGCAGAAAGGAGCAGTGCTTCAATTCAAATCTAAGGAGGCCTTAATTCCTAAGCCTATCCACATGATTAAAGGATATATATATATATATATATATATATATATATAATACCTTGAGGAAAGGTTAAAAAAAGGGGAGTGCAGGCAAGGTAAAAATCAAATCATAATGATGGCTAATGAAAATTAGCTTTGTTGCTTGCTCAGTGGCCTGGGACATCCCTGTTCTATATAGTCTGTCCTATATAGACCATTTAATTCTGAATGAGACATGATTATTTACAATCAGGAAGTGCAGCTGATCTCAGTGGAATTGGCACTGACAGATCCTGTCGGATTTGGAAACTTGACACTGAGTTCTAATTTGTGGTTACTTATTGATTACTATTGATTGCTGAAAGAAAATTGGGAAAAAGCCAAACTTAAGCTCTGGGTTCTTTGGGATTCAGGGAAGTCCCTTTCCTTGAATAGATATTTATGGACAAGTAGGTAGGTGGGTAGCTAGACAGATGGACAGAGGGCAATATTTCTATATGCTGTTATTTCCTTTCAGACTGGTACATAATTTTACCAGGAAGTTAAAATGGCAATCTTCTTCCTTTGTGTTAATAGGCAGGCCATCCCAGAAGCAGGCACCCAGGGAAAATTTCTACATTAGAAACAAGCTTTGATATACTGTATATACAAGGAAGCCAGAGAATCCCTGAGTGTTTAAGAGCAGAAACCAGGCAGGAGTTTCTGTTATTTTGGCTCTGTGGAAATGCATGTGAGACAGGCTGACGGGCCCATTTACTGATTCTATGTCAGGGTGTTTTCAAGGACATATAAAACAACATGGAAGTGTCAATCTTCTGGAAAAGATACAGCAGTATTTGCAGTTAGCTGCATTTTCAAAAGTGAACAATTGTTCGGAGAGACAATTACTACAAAACCTAAAATAAGCATTCTAGAAAACCTCCCTGGCTTGTTGGTATTGTGGAGCAATAGCAGTGACAATTCTCAAATTCTTAAGAAGCAATAACATTGATTTCAGTTGCAAAAAATGGTAAAAATAGAGCCAGCTGTGGTGGTGTACTCCTGTAAACTCAGCTACTTGGGAGGCTGAGGCAGGAGGATCTTGAGTTTGGGGTCAGCCCGGTAACATAGTGAGACAACTTAAAAAAAAGGGGGGAATATCTCATTAATGTAGCTAAGCTATTAGCATCTTTTCCCACTTTAGTACTATTTCTCAAATAACTTTTCTATTTTATTATTTGTAGTTTCTCTTCTTTTCAGTTTTTTAGAGTGGCCCCACGTGTGCACAACAAAGCAAATGTTTCCTTGGGATGTGCTGTTTTCTTAGCATCATTATGGAGGGAAAGGACGGTTGTACCACAGCAGTGTGAGAAGCCGTCCTTTTCAAAAGCATTTTTGCAATGTGGCCATTAGCTGCTGATGGAGTTGCCATGGTTATAAGAGGTCCACTGTGGGAGAAATCTTCATTTATTATCAGATTTTGACAGCAGCGGTCAGAATGCTTGATGGGGGGAAAATAAGAACAACAACATAAAAGAGGCTCAGCCATTTTAGCCACACAAAGAGTTGAGTTATAACATTAAAAAAAATTCAACAATAAAGTCATGGCTGAGTTGAGTGCCAAGAAAAATCTTGCTTTTGAAATAAAATGTATGCCTGTAAACAGCAGAGGCAGAAAATGATAGTCTATGAAAGAAACAGGAGAGGAATGGCAGCAGGCATAAACCTACCGAGTTGAATGTGATTAAATCATGTCATGTAATAGTTTACAGTGCTTGTGCGGCTGCCTATGTGTTCTTTCTGATGCAAAACTCTGGGTGATTTAAGCTATCACTTTAAGGGTTACTTAGCTTCTTATGTCTCTCTTGATATTTGAGAACAAGGAAAAGCCTTTGTACTAAGTGTACCTGAAAGCCCTGGAAATATTATTTTCACATGAAAGTACAATAAATCTCATTACATGGGCCTCACTATGCTGTGGATTCATATCTCCCATGGACAGTCTGTGATATGCATGTTAGCCTTCTCTTTTGGTCTGAGTACTATACTGGGAATTTGATGTTCTGTTTTCCTCTTTACAATAACAGATGATTTCTCTTGGAGGTTGAATGTTTAGACACGAGTCCCAGTTTGTCCCTAGTCTCAAAAATATAAATATGTCATAAATTATGTAGAATTTATTTCTGTTAGGTCAGGAGGAGAGGAGAGAGCCTATCCCTGCTGGATTCTGGGAAGATATGAGTCTGTGATGTTTCTCAGTCGGCTGAACAGAGGCAAAGCTTAGTGGAGAGAGACAGCAAGCCGACCGGGATAAGGACAGCCACATCCCGGGCTTTCCGGGGATAAAAGCTACAGATGTACAGAGAGGACTAGCAGCAGTGGAAAGCGCATGGTCTTTCAGGTGGGATAAAAGATAAATGAGGGATGCTGAGGGGAAGCCTGCACACCTGGAATGAGTCTCCAAAGTGCCGTTACATTGGTGTCATTGCTTCTGTGTGACTTGCAGCTGTCCCCAGCCAGGATTCCCCTCCCAAGCCCTGGCTGCTGGTCCCGGGCTCTTTCTCTCCTCTGCCCTGCCAGTTTCCATCTTCTCTAAAACAGTTTACTCAGTCAGCTTTTAAACCCACATTTTTAGCGAGGTTAAAGGCATTCAGGGGACAAAGTCCTGACAGAAGATGTGGCAGCTGCACAGTCTCATGTCTTCCTTAGTAGCACCCAGGTCCTCACCTTGGCCGATATCTTCATGGACCACAGGATACTTCCGTTCTCTCCTCCTTTGCCTCCCCTTTGCTCATACTCCTGTGCACCCTGGTTTTGGCTCCACTGAACCTACTCTCCTGAGGTCACTAATGACTTAGCTGTCGACTGCAACAGATAATTTTCAGTGTCAACCTTCTCGGCCTCTGATCTTTTAGCCCCAGTGGTGTCGCTCCCCTTAACCTGCTGCAAATGAAGTTCTCACTTAGGGAGCACTGCATACAAGAAGCAGAGAGCTCAGATTTTATTTTATTTTATTTTTTAGCATCCTATGAGGTAGGCATAGATGAAGACACTGAGATTTACAGGCTTCGGGTCACTTGTTAAGGAGTCTTGCTCCTGGACAGTAACCCAGGGATGATTTTCCGGTGCCATCACGGAGCCTTTACCTAGTGGACATCATGGCGCAGGGCTTTCCTCTCCAGAGGAAAGGCATGGCAGATATGGCACTCAGCCAGTGTCTGCAGTGTCTGCAGGGGGTTGCACCCCAGGACAAAGGCCCTCTGGCTGGCCATGCTTTTAGTCCACCTGCCATCTTTTAGAGCTGTCTTTATTTGGAGCCTGAGGCTGGAGCCTTGGTAGGGTGCCTCTGCTGAAACCTCCTGATAGGGGACGAAAAGGGGAACCTCGGAGATACTTGTCCCTGGGAGTGGTCTGAGTGCTTTGACTCAGTACTCAGTCTTCTCCCACTCATAACCCTTTTCCCTCACTCCTTGCAAGCCCCTGGCAATCTTTGATTTGGGGCTCCCTCAGCAGGAAGATGCCCCAGCGTCTGTGTTAACCCACTGATCCTTGGCCAGTGTGCTGTTCCACGCGTGAGAATGGAGTGGGGTGTGAGAGTGGAAACCAGCGCTGTCTCCAGTTGAGCCTGTTGCTCACACTACTCAGTAAGTGATTCTCCCCCTGCCTGTTGCTTTCCTTTGTGGCTTGTTGATCAGATCGGCTACTCTAAGACCTGGCAGCTTAGCTCTCTCCAGCTCCTGACACTCACCTGGTTCCCGCAGTAAGAGCTGCAGAGAGGATTAAATGTCAGTCTGTTTGACTAAAACAATCTGAGCTCTTAACCACCATCTCGGCTGCACTCATATTTTCTGAGCAGGTTTTCTGAATTGCTTCCGTGGGATCCACATCCCTTGTTTGTCTTCAGTCTTCGGCAATTTTACTCTCCCTAAGAGATTTATTCTCTCCTATGAATTTCATCACTGCTTGTAAGCCGATGACTCCTCAAACTTTATTGCCGGCCCTAATTTCTCTTCTGAGCTCAGAATGATAATTCCAACTGTCTACTTGATATATCTGCTTGGATGCTCCAGAGACAACTCATTCATTTATTCATTCATCCACTCATTCATCATTCATATATTTAATAAACTTATTGATTGCTTCCTATGTGCCAGGCTTTGTATTAGGCCCTGGAGACATGGGGTGAATGAGAAGGCACCATCTCTGTTGTCCTGGAACTTGCACACACACAATTTCAGAGACAGATGCTGAACCTGCACCATTTAATTATACATGCACCGGGTGCCATGAATCAACGTGTAGAGTGCTGCGGGGTGTGTAGAAAGAAGCCCCTCGTCTAACTCGGTGCTTCAGAAAGTGATTTTCTGAGAAAACACTATTTCTTGCAGAGTTTGCAAGAAAGAGTAGGAGGAAGAAAGAGCCCTAGGGAGCAGAAATGGTATTGGAGAAGAAACAGCATGGTTGGAGTAGAGAGGCAGTGTGATTCTAGTAATACCTGAAAAGCCAGAGGTTTTCTTTATTTCATCTCTGAATCCTAGCCTGAGCCTATGGGGTTTTCAGTCTTGTCCTGTCCTTTGTCTCCAGCCTGTAGAAAAAAACCCACTAATAGAACTTGATATTTTACTCAATGGGTCGTTTAAGCCTATTGCTACTGAAATGCCCTCTTCTTTAGCTCTCAAACATTCATTCTCATTGGGAACTTTAGAACATCCTACAAGGGTGGCCTCTCTCTCCCCTATGGAGAGCTAGGCCATCACCAACTCTCCCTGCTCTCCTCCCCTTACTCGTTCCTCTCTCAATCTCTTCCTTTCTCTATCTGTTTGCCTTCAAGGGACCCCACATGGTCTTCTGGTAATTACCAGGTTTTGATTAAAGAATCAGTAGACAACCAAGTAAGTACAATATCGAATGACAGATAATTTTGGATTATTTTGATGACTTCTTAATAGTATATTCCACAAGTTGTATAATCTTTAAAAAATTATTATAAAATAGATACCTACAAAAGGACATGTGTAACATATATTTAGGTTAAAAAGTGTAAGTAACTAACCCATGAACCAACCACCCACTAGGAAATGATAGGCCGTCAAGTCCCGCGCTTTGTTCTGTATGGGAGTCAGGTACCTAGCTTGCTCTCCTTCCACTGCAGCGATCCTATCTCCCCCACTTCTGGAACATGGCATCCAGTTCCGCTTGAGCATTTTGCCTAGCAGGCATGACTTCTCGAAAGTAGCATGGGGTCTGAGAACCTGGAGTATCTGTCTTTTTTGAGTATTACAGAACTTTGGGGAGACAGCAAGTTTGGATGATAGTCAAATTTCTATGGGACTCATTTTGGTTCTTTTAAACATGTATGAAGCATTCATCATTCACATTTCAACAGTAATTCCCTTTATTGCCTGAAACCTCCTCCAGCAAGGAGGCTCTTTCCAGTGGAAGGCATGTTTTTTCTTTTGATGGAGAGTCATGGTGGTAGTGAAGTTCTTTGAAATGGACCCTCCTGTCAAAGACACAAGTAAACTGCAGAAGACTGAAGACAAACAAGGGATGTAGATCCCATGGAATCAATTCTGACAACCTGCTTGGAAAATATGAGTACAGCCGAGATGGTGGTAAGAGCTCAGATTGTTTTAGTTAAACAGACTGACATTTAATCCTCACTGCAGCTCTTAATTATCTCATTCAATCTTCACAGCAACCAGAGAGAGTAGATATCATTACTATTCCCATTTTACAGAGAAGAGAACTGAGGCATGAAAACCTGACAAGATCAGCCAGCTACTCAGCAGTGGTGGAGTTGGCATCTGAATCCATGCTTCCTGACTACAGACTCTTGGACTAAAATCTCTCTGCTGTATTTTGTCTGAATACTTGGCATTTGCTAGTCTAGACTTTTCTGACATATGAAAATTCTTAATGCATAATTATTATTGCCAGAGAGCCAGTGACCAAGTTCTAACCATCAATCCAGAGAATTGAAGTTGATGAAAATACATCTCCAATTTTTGACTCTTTGATCCATCTGCTATCTAACTTACAAAATTTTTTGTTACATTAAGTGCTACATGAATCATTTTGTTAGGTTTGAAACCACAAACTGTAAATATATTGAGAAAGACCTCCAAAATATACATTCCAAAGTTTTATACTCAACAAAGTTTAACTGTCATTTGTCATCGAAAACAGACATGAATTCATGTAAAACTCCACTGAATAATGGCATATAAGCAGAATGATCTGAAATTTTAAAATTGGGAGAGGGAGGTCTTGAAGTTTGCTTCACTGGCAAATCTCAGGATGTAAACATTACATCTTGTGTTCATTCTGTAAATTCCACAGACAGATTTACACTAAGAGGGGGGAAATTATGCTGCTCTTGCTATGGTCTGTAAACACAAAAGCACTTGAAAAGGCCTATAAACCCATCAAGGTATTATTTATCTTGGTAGATGTAGAGATTTTTGGAGTAACAAGTTTTTGTTTTTTAAAAATTTTTGGTACCCGGGATTGAACCCAGGGGGCATTCTACCTCTGAGCTACACCCCCACCCTATTTTTTATTCTTTATTTTGAAACAGGGTCTCGCTAAGTTGCAGAGGGCCTCACCAAGTAGCTGAGGCTGGCTGCAAACCCAGATCCTCTGGTTTTAGCCTCCTAAGTACTGGGATTACAAGCGTGCACCACCACGCCCGTGCGCCACCACGCCCGGCGAGGTAACAAGTTTTAAGAAGACCTCTGTGACTTAAGAGATTATTATGAAACGGTTAAACTTTCCTCCTTTTGCCCTTTTAAATTTGAGTAACAAAGAAAGGTCACATTTGCTGATTCTTAAGTGACTAAACAATATCCTCAAGGAAAAGTGCTTGAAGTTTGCTTCTTGCAAGCAGGATACATTTAATGATATTGGTTTACGAAGTATCCAGATGCATTATTCCAATTTATGCTAAATTCTCAGTATATTACCTGGTGTAAAGAGAATGCTCAGCTCAGTAAGGGGTTATGACCATTTCCCTCCCTCTTGTTCTGTATTTACTTCCTGACCACTTTACTATTTATTCTTTTATTTAGAGAACATAATTAAGTTAGCAAATTATACAGGTCTTTAGCATGCTTGCTTTAAAAGTTTAGTAGGGAGAAGATTCATGTAAGATTTTGGGGTAGCTGGACGTGGTGGCATATGCCTGCAATCCTAACTACTCAGGAGGCTGAGGCGGGAGGATTGCAAGTTCAAGGCCAGCCTCAGTAACTTAGTGAGGCCCTCTCTCAAAATTAAAAATAATTTTAATAAAGGGCTGGGGAAGCAGCCAGTGGGTAGAATGCCCTTGGGTAAACCACCAGTACTGCAACACACACACACACACACACACTCTCTCTCTCTCTCTCTCTCTCTCTCTCGCTCTCTCTTTTGCTCTCTCTCTCTCTCTCTCTCACATACACACACACACACACACACACACACAACCAAATTCTCCCCAAATGAAAAGATTTTTGAATCATCTAAGAACTTGACCTATACACAATAATTGTTTCCTGTCCTTATTAATATTGCATCAAAAGTTAATTGAGGCTACCTACTATTTAGGGTAAGGTAGAGGGCTGTTACTGGGGAATGGATTGCTGTAATGGAAAGTCCTTTTTATTATGCTCTTTTGTCCTCTTCTGGCAGTCATTTGTTGCTGGGATTTAACTCCCCAAACCAACTACTGGACTTTGTTCTTTTGTATCATTAAAATCAAATGTTAGAGTCAGAAGCAGGGTAGACTTCCTTCTCTGAGATTTGTTCTTTAATGATCCTGGGTTAAAACAGACTTCACCAAAGAATAATGTGGGGAGGTAGGAAGTCAAGCATGCAGTTTGGGAATAGAGGCCACGGCAGAGACCAGGGAGAGAAATCTGCAGATCTGAACTGGGGAGGACAAGAGCAGCCGGGAATGAATAGCAAACATCAGGGAGCCAATCAGGCTGCTCAGGAAATGTCCAGGAAAAGATGACTTTTCCATCCGTTGGAACTAACTGCTCAGGCCATATGGAAGAGTGTATTTGGTTTAGTAATTGGGCTTTTGTGAGTCTTACCTAGACTACTGGAGTCACATGAAAGGTGTGTGCTGGAGGCAGCATTCGTATAGTGATGGGTGGGTGTGACATCATCATTATTATTACTCATGTTTATTAAATGTATAATAAAACTATAGGTATCACAGTAGAAAATCAATCTCCCTATGGGTCTGACTGATGCCTTATGATTTTTCACTGTTTGAAAACGTGTAACACTGTCTTAAGAGTGGAAATAGCCCTATTGTGAATAGAAAGTGAAAATCCCAAATGCTATAATATGCTGTGATATGGGCCAGAAAAAAATATCTGCTTTACCCATAAAAAGAAAAGACTTTGGAGAATTCAGTAGTCTTTCACATGAAATTCCTTCGGATTAAAATAAAATTTTACAATTGTCTTTTGGTATTATTGTAACCCCAAAATAGAAAAAAATAACTGTCACAACCTTGCAGTTGCTTACTACACATAAATTGCATCAAACTCTTCAATTAATCTTGTCAAATGTACAAGATTGGGTTGAGGAGAGTGAACCCAATATAGAATTTAGTTTGATCTTTGGGGAGGAAAATGAACCAGAACTGTTCTGTTCCCTCTTAAGTGCTTATGATAATCAGAAATATTTGCAGTATATTACCAAAGTTGATATCTTATGGCAAAGGAAAATATTACATAATCGAATGAAGTGGTCACATTCTTCTTTAATCTTGTATAAATATTATCATCCAAAAACTCTCAAAGAATGGTGATACTGCTTCATTTAATCTTCCATGATCAGATATGATTCATCCTTATTACAATGACAATTGGATTCACAAAAAGCTTGAGTAAACTTCTATGAGTTTTTAAGAGTTATGAGTGGGCTGAGAATAAATTCATAGAATTTGAGGACCAGGAAGGATAGAAGAAGACATTAGAAAGATGAAGTGCCTTGACCATCAGTTTACAGCTGGTTATTAGTGTAGAACACAAGTGTGTTGACTTTCAGTTTGGTGTTTTATCTCTGCACTACACTAATTCCTATGGTTCTTTTTATTTTTAAAGAATTTAGCCCATGACTGACCATTTGTCTTAGTTTCATAGACTTGCCATGAGGCATGATAGAAGCTAAAATTTGTGCCTAGAATTTCATTCAACATTCATTTGATAAGTATTTATTGATTACCTTTCTAGGTGCTTTGGATGAATAAACACATAAATAAACAAACAAAGGTCCCTCCCTAATGAAACTGAGAATGAAACAAAGCAAGCTTCACCTTCCAGGAAGGCACCCTTGGCTTTTAAAATGCATCCACTTAAGATTTTTGACCATTAAATTATTGGGACTTTGCCTGAGCATGGAGTATTGCCTAAAAGTTGCTATTTTATTCAGAATGGCTATTCTCAGAGTCATGGCTCTTGGAACAGTTGCTCAACTGATATAGATCTTCTGATAGAATTTTAGAATGGTTTCTTCCTTCCCCTTATCCAAAAGTGATTGAAAATGTCATTTTTGTCTCCAAACCTTTATTCATGATGTTTTTCTTCTGACAATGAGTACAGGTGCACACATACAAGCACAGACATTTATCTCATTTTGAAATCTTACATATATCTTTCATGGGTCAGCTACAACGCACTTGGCCTCTGAAATACTTTAACTGTATTTTCATAATATCATATTCTTTTCTGTACTACCGGCACTTGCATAAATATTGGTCTCTTATGGCTCCCCCAAGACAGCAAATGTTCTCATTGAATTATGCTTGGATTGTTTTAACTTTTCAACTGTTTCCATTCTAATAATCAAGATAACTTGGAATTTTTTCTATCAGTGTTGTCTTTTCAAATTCACCTACTGGCTAGAGTTTATAATTGGAATAAGGAGCAAAAACTGCAACCAGATACAGCATGTAGTTATTATGATCTTAAATATGTGTTGATGAAAATAAACACAAAAAACGGAAACCACTGTGTTAGGGAGATAGGAAAATGGGAGCGTTTTCATTAAAATTTCTTTGAGTACTACAGCAAATACATTATTAAAAGATGATGTAGCTGTGCTTAAACAGTGCTCACAAGGGGAATGTCAAGTGTTCAGTTTCAATTCTTTTTTTTTTTTTTTGTGGTTCTGGGGATTGAACCCAAGGGTATTCTACCTCCACGCTACACCCCTGGATTGATTTTATTTTTTTATTTGGAAACAAGGTCTCACTAAGCTAGTGAAAGCCTCGCTAAGTTGCTGAGGCTGGCTTTATTTTATTTTTATACTTTTATTGGTGCATTATAGTCTTACATCATAATGAAGTTCATAGTGATAGTGACATACATGCAATGCGCACAACATTTGGTGGGCTTTCCCTTGGCTCCCTCCCCATTTCCCCACCCCCTTCCCCTAGACCACCTTCTTGGCTCCACTGGAGTTTCTTTTTTTTTTTTTTTTTTTTTTTTTTTTTTTTTTTTTTTTTTTTTTTTTTTTTT
>PVJS01028455.1:5953-25587 GCA_004027185.1 Glis glis | reverse complement strand
AAAAAAAAAAAAAAAAAAAAAAGGCAGAGGAAAGAGAAGAGCAGGAACACAAAGGGAGAAAATGTAAAAGGAACAAGACAAAATTTGTGGGAAACAGCCGGGTGTGGTGGCGCACACTTGTAATCCCAGTACTTTGGGAGGCAGAGACTGGAGGATCCGGGTTCGCGGCCAGCCTCAGCGCTCTCGCTCTCTCTCTCTCTCTCCTTGGTGAGGCCCTCTGCAGCTTCATGAGATCCGGTTTCAAAATAAAAAGGATAAAAAATAGGACGGGGGTGTAGCGCGGAGGTAGAACGCCCCTGGGTTCAATCCCAGTACTGCAAAAAAAAAAAAATTGGTGGGAAACTTTCATAACAAATGTCCTTCCAATGTCATAATATCTGTAGGAGAATTCTGAGCTCCACAAGCCAAGCGATGTTCTACGGACTTAAGAGCATTTTCAGAATATAAACACACTGCTTGATTTTAGTGCACTGGTCGGGCCACCCAGGGCACCAGGAGACCCCTAAAGTCCTGTGAGCTCCTAGTGATCCAGACTCAAAAGAACAAAAATAAAAAGACCTATGAAATGGTATTTTCTTTTTTCTTTCTTTCTTTGGCAGTGGTATTGGGCATTGAACCCAGGGCTGCTCTACCACTGAGCTACACTCGCAGCCCTTTTTGTTTTTTTATTTTGAAACAAGGTCTTGCTAATTTGCGGAGGTTCTCGCTAAATTGCTAAGGCTGGTCTCCAACCTGCGATCCTCCTGTCTTAGCCTCCCAAGTCCTGGGATTACAGGCGTGTGCCACCACGCCCAGCTAGGTATTTAGTTTTGATGGTATTCCTTTCAGTGCTATCTGAATTCACTACCCAAAGCACAAAACTTTTGTGATTAAAAAAATTAAATACAATAAAAATAATCATGATAGAAAAAGGAGGAAGAAGGAAAGAAAAGACAGAGGAAGGAGGAAGAAAAGGAGAGAATCATGTACTAATTTCCAGAGTTCAATATATTTGCAGGATAACTGTTACCACAGATAAAACCTGATTACACATCTAGCTACGTTTCAAGTATTATCAACTAGGGAGCCACACAGTCTTAGTACTGAAAGGGCTTTATGTCATCTACTCCAACTTCTTCAGCCTACAGATGAGCAGAGAGTGGCTCATGCCTCCTGGGAGTCAGCCATCTCAGTAACAGGGTCACCTTTTATTTATTTATTTATTTTATTTTATTTTGCAGTACTGGGGATTGAACTCAGGAGCATTCTACCTCTGAGCTACACCCCCAGCCCTATTTTTTAATCTTTATTTTGAAACAGGGTCTCACTAAATTGCCGAGGGCCTCACTAAGTAGCTGAGACTGGCGGCAAACCCAGATCCTCCTGTCTCAGCCTCCCAAGTACTGGGATTACAAGCGTGCGCCACCACGCCCAGCTTAGGGTCACCTTTTAGATAGCTTCACGTTGATTGTTAAAACTCCAACATCAGAACCAGGAATGGTGGTGCACGCCTGTAATCCCAATAGTTGGGAGGCTGAGACAGGAAGATTGCAGGTTCGAGAACAGCCTCATCAAGTAGTAAGACTCTCATCAATGTAGAGAGACCCTGTTTCAAAATAAAGAATAAAAAAAATAGGGCTGGGGGTGTAGCTCCGAGGTAGAATGCCCCTGGGTTCAATTGCCAGTACCACACACACACACACACACACACACACACACACACACACAAATACCTCCAACATCAGGAGCAAAATATACACAGAAAAGCAAGACAAGGGTCCCCAATAGAATGAAGCAGAAGAAACAGAGAAGGTTGTCACTTACTGAGCCTCTGCGAGTGCCAGGCGTCGGAAGTCATGAGCCAGGGAACGCGCAGGGGACGGCCAGCCTTACCTTGTAATGGCTGATGGCGTCTTCGATGGTCGGCTCAGCGCGACACCAGTGCTCTGGGGACTCCAGGCATTGCACGCACAGGAGCCGTCTGCTCTCCTCGCAGAACCTGCACACCCACTTCTGGTGGAGGTGACAGATGTAGCCTTCGCCCAGCACCCCCTCGGAGCAGGGCTTCCTGCAGAGGGGGCAGCAGAGGTCCCCCGGGGCCAAGGCCTTCAGGTACTGGGCCAGGCACGCGCGGCAGAAGCGGTGATTGCACTCGGTGCGCACGGCCGCCTTCAGGGGTTCTCGGCAGATGGGGCAGTCGCCCTCCTCCCCGCTGTCCTGGTGCAAAGGGACCATGGCCTCCCCGCGGGCTCTTCCGAAGGCGAAAACCCGCCGCTCTCCACAGCCTCAGGTGAAAGGGCTCAGCCCAGAGGACACGACTCAGGCTCCGACTTCAGGCAACAGCCTGGGCTCCATCAAGGGGACACCGCAGGGACCACGCAAGCCATGATTCCGCCTGGGTTGCAGAAAGGCCTCCTCCGCTTTGCCACGCGCCCTCCCGTGTCCTTGTATTGGCTAAACTTGAAATCGCTGTTTATTTGTCCTATATCTGAAAGAAGCATGTGATTCAAAAACCTATTCTGTGAGACGTGGTGGCGCTCACCTGTAATCCCAGTACTTGGGAGGCTGAGACAGGAGGATCCCAGGTGAAGGATAGATAGCCTCAGCAAGTAGAGAGACTCTCATCAACCTAGTGAGATGCTGTTTCAAAATAAAAATAAAATAGGGCTGGGAAGGCAGGCGTGGTGGCACACGCTTGTAATCCCAGTACTTGGGAGGCTGAGACAGGAGGATCGCAGGTTCATGGCCAGCCTTATCTACTTATTGAGGCCCTCCGCAACTTAGTGAGACCCTGTTTCAAAATAATGAATTTAAAAAAATAGGATCCAGGCGTGGTGGCGCATGCTTGTAATCCCAGTACTTGGGAGGCTGAGACTGGAGGATCCAGGTTCGCGGCCAGCCTCAGCAATTTAGTAAGGCCCTCCGCAATTTAGTGAGACCCTGTTTCAAAATAAAGAATAAAAAATAGGGCTGGGGGTGGAGCTTGGAGGTAGAATGCCCCTGGGTTCAATCCCCAGTGCCAAAAAAAGAAAAAAGAAAAAAGAAGTGAGACCCTGTTTCAAAACAAAAAATCAAGCCAGGTGTGGTGGCGCACGCTTGTAATCCCAGTACTCTGGGAGGCAGAGACTAGAGGATCCGGGTTCGCGGCCAGCCTCAGCTCTCTCTCTCTCCCTCCCTGTCTCTCTCTGTCTCTCTCTCTCTACTTAGTGAGGCCCTCCGCAACTTCGTGAGACCCGGTTTCAAAATAAAGTATAAAAAATAGGGCCGGGGGCGTAGCGTGGAGGTAGAACGCCCCTGGGTTCAATCCCCGGTACCGAAAAAAAAAAAATCAAAAGGGCTGAGGGTACAGCTCAGAGGTAGAATGCCTCTGGGTTCTATCCTCAGTACCAAAAAAAAAAAAAAAAAAAATTCTGTTTTTCTTTTGACCGCTTTCCATGGATTATTTTTTTTTTTTTACAGCTCCAAGGTAAAAGGCCCGGATGTCATTGTCATGACCAGAAGCAAAACCATCCCGACTTAGGCATCGGAAGCCGTCTCTGACCCGCTGTTGGTGGCGGAAACTTGACAGGAGTTTGCGCCGCCCTCTCCCACAGCCAGCAGTTATAGCAGCACTGTCAGCAAGTGGTTTTCCTACCCAGCGTCCTTTCCAGCGCTATAGATTCCACAATGAAAGAGAAAGAGAAAGAAAACAGAGCAGATAGAGACTTGTGTAATGCTTGAAGCCACCTCGTCCCTTCCTTCCAAGCCATCCCCAAAGATGACCCAAAGGGGGAAGTGACCCCCACACTCCCTTAACACCACCCATCGCTCTCATCGCCTCGTCCTGTACTTCTTGCCTGATCCCCTCCCCCCCAAAGCTCTATTATCATCCTACCTCGGTTTCTCCTTTTCAATTTCAGGTCACTTTCTCAGCCTCCAGACCTGGGGAGAAGGTCAGTGGGTGAATGGTTCTTCTTCAGTGGTGCCCATTATATATGCCCGTGTGTCAGTAAAACGGAGGGAGGTGGGACAATGTACCCTATCATAGAAACACGGAATTGCTGGAAAAAATGAAAGTCCCCAGGAGCTAGAGTAACTAGAAGGCAGTGGACTTTGTTGCAGGGTGTGGCTGGATTGCTTGGGGACAGAGGGAAGTCTTGGTACCTTTAATATGACTCAGAGAACGGAGGCGCCAGCACCCCAGCTCCTGGAACTATAGGATCCAGGTGTCACAGGGTCACGACACCTATGTTGAGCTGATTCTGACACATCAACTGCCCACCCCGCTGTTCTCCAATAACCTTCCAGTCACACTGGGCTCAGCAGTGACATCAGGGAGTTCACACTAATACACACGGCCACTGGCGCTTTTAGGGACCTGAGATTCTTGTTGAATAGCCTCCCCCCCATCCCACTTTCTCACTGTTTGCTGTGGGGTTGTGTGATATTGTGATGGGGGGTACTGGGGATGGAACCGAGGGGCATTCTGCCTCTGAGCTATACTCCCAGCCCTAGTTTATTTATTTTATATTTATTTAGGTACTGGGGATTTAACCCAGGGGCATTCTTTCTCTGAGCTATACCCCCAGCCCTTTTTTTAAATTTCTTGTTTTGAAACAGGGTCTTGCTAAGTTTGCTGAGGGTCTCACTAGGTTTCTGAGGCTGACCTCGAACCTGAGATACTCCTATCTCAGCCTCCCAAGTACTGGGATTATAGGCATATGCCACCACGCCCGGTTATAGGAAATTATTAAACCTAAGGAGAGTGTTATGGGAACTTTCAATCTGTAGCCAAGTCAGCCAGAAGCGTGGGTGACCTGGGGACCCACTACTTGTGATTTGCATCTGACGTGAGGGGCAGTCTTATGGGATGAACCCTTAACCCCTGGTGCGTGTGTTAACCCCAGAGAGTCAGAACTGAATGAAATTATAAAACACTTAGTTATGTCAGAGAGTTGGAAAATTAATTGCTGATTTTATGAGGGGGAAAACACCACATATTTGGTGTCCAAATGTTGAAACAGACTTTCTTGGAGAAAGAAGTCACTTTCCCCGAGTCACAGTTCCTTGGCTTTCTTCTCAAAGGCAATGGTGCCCTCAAATCCCAGGGTCTCAGGTGAGGTAGGCACCCCTCTCCCGCCATGCCTCCGCTTCTTGATTATGTAAGAACCCCTGTTGGAGGAGCACTGGTTATCCACGCCACCCTCCACAGAGCCAGCTCCCTTAATTCGTGGAGGCCTTGGGCAGCAGCTCACCGGCTCTCCCCCACCCTGGGTCCTGCCATTATCCTGCATGGAAGACAATGTGAGTGTCTGTTCAACTCCGAGGCCCTTCAGGGCCTTGACCTGCTCACATCCAGGGACCTTCAATTGTGTCACCTTCCTTGTGACCACTCTCTGGACCTTGTCAGAATTCAGATTTCACAGTCACGGTGGTGTACACCTGTAATCCCAGGTCTTGGGAGGCTGAGACTGGAGGATCTCAGATTCAAGGCCAGCCTCAGCAACTTAGCCAGACCCTGTTTCAAAACAAAAAATAAGTCAGGCATGGTGGCGCACGCTTGTAATCCCAGTACTTTGGGAGGTGGAGACCGGAGGATCTGGGTTCGTGGCCAGCCTCAGCTCGCTCTCTCTCTCTCTCTCTCTCTCTCTCTCTCTCTCTCTACTTAGTGAGGCCCTCTGCAACTTCATGAGACCCGGTTTCAAAATAAAGGATAAAAAATAGGGCCGGGGGTGTAGCGCGGAGGTAGAACGCCCCTGGGTTCAATCCCCTGTACCGCAAAAATAAATAAATAAATAAAAAGGGCTAGAGGTGGAGCTTGGAGGTAGAATGTGCCAGGGTTCAATCCCCAGTACCAGAAAAATTTTAAAAATTCAGATTTCACCACCTGAAATCACAAATTCAGGCACTGCACAGCTTTCTCCCTAAGCTTGTCACTGCCACACCTGTTCTGCAGCCTCTGGTCCTTGACCACTCCACAGCTGACATTTCTGTCCTATCTCATGGGATAATAATATGAGAAACAAAATGTAAAATGATGAGCCGGGCGTGGTGGCTCACACTTGCAATCCCAGTACTTGGCAGGCTGAGACAGGAGGATCGCAGGTTCAAGATCAGCCTCAGCAACATAGCAAGACCCTCTGCAACTTAGTGATACTCTGATTCAAAATAAAAATAATAAGATAAAATAGGGCTGGGGGTGTCGCTCAGAGGTAGAGTGCCCCTGGGTTAATCCCCAGGAACACACACACACACACACACACACACACACACACACATACACACACACACACACACACACAAAGTATAAAGTAAAATGACTAAGTAATTTGCCCATGGTTATAGTAGGGTGGATCTAGAGACAGGATTCAGATCTGGAGGCCTGTCGTCCCAGCCCGATGACTTCACTGCCACGGAAGTCATTTCTCATCACAGCTTTTTTTTTTTTTGCTGTACCAGGAATTGAACCCAGGGGCATCCTACTTCCAAGCTCCACCCCCAGCTCTATTTTTTATTCTTTCTTTTGAAACCGGGTCTCACGAAGTTGCGGAGGGCCTCACTAAGTAGCTGAGGCTGGCCACGAACCCGGATCCTCCGGTCTCCGCCTCCCAAGTACTGGGATTACAAGCGTGCGCCACCACGCCCGGCCACTGTAGGTTTGATAAATGGATAGGTGGAAGGACAGATGGACAGATAGACTGATAAAGTGGATATGTGGTCACTGGTCCTGGAGTAGCTTTACTATAGTTATCTAAGTACTTTTCTTGATTGTCCTACAGGCTTTATTGAACATCTTGAGAACCTATTCTATCTTAAAAAAAAAAAACTAAAAAAGGCTGGAAGGTTATGAATCAAGAGTTCTTACCCACGATTGCCTGATAATCAAATTGCCTATCACAAAAAACCCTGCCAAGCCTGGAGTAGTGGCGTACCTTTGTAATCCCAATTCTTGGGAGGTTTGAGACAGAAGGATCACAGGTTTGAGGTCAGCCTCAGTAACTTAGGGAGGCCCTGTTTCTTTTTTTTTTTTTTTGCGGTACCGGGGATTGAACCCAGGGGTATTCTACCTCTGCGCTACACCCCCGGCCCTATTTTTTATACTTTATTTTGAAACTGGGTCTCACGAAGTTGTGGAGGGCCTCACTAAGTAGAGAGAAAGAGAGAGAGAGAGAGGGAGGGAGGGAGAGAGAGAGAGAGAGAGAGAGCTGAGGCTGGCCACGAACCGGATCCTCCGGTCTCCGCCTCACAAAGTACTGGGATTACAAGCGTGCGCCACCACGCCCAGCTGGAGGCCCTGTTTCAAAATAAAAAATAAAGCCAGGCATGGTGGCACACATCTATAATTTCATTAGTTGGGAGGCTGAGACAGGAGGATTGCAGGTTCAAAGCCAACACATCCTAACTTAGCAAGACCCTTTTTCAAAATAAAAAATAAAAAGGGCCAGGGTGTGGCTCAGTGACAGAAGGTCACTGGGTTCAATCCCCAGTACCACAAAAAATAAAATAGAATAACAAAATAAAATAAGGCTGGGTATATAATTCGGAGCTAGAACACCCCTGGGTTTAATCCCCAGTAACCAACACACACACACACACACACACACACACACACACACACACACACACTCTGTCAAACCACATGCTTCCACAAAAAGTACTTCTACAAGGACAACTACCCAGCAATTGTCTATTCAACCTCAGAACTCAGACTGATGCCACTCTTGTTATTAACCATATTAACCATTGTGGTAAGAATTGCTGTTTCAAAATAGCTGATGCAGTCCTCATTTTGGAAAACTTCCCCTGTCTCATCTCTCTGAGTACGCCCACAATTAGCCACCGCACGTGTGTTCCCACTGCAGTGCTGTTCCCAATTAAACAGCAGTGTTCTTTGGGGAAGCTCTCTGATTTTCAAAAAGTAGATTGAAAACCCTCACCTTGAAATTCTGTTAGCTATTGGTTCCCTCTCACCATAAAAGTAGGTCCACTCCCTCGTGGTGTAGCGAAGTGTAGCTACGTGAACTTGCAAGGCAGGGGACCCAGCTTCAGATCCCCGCTCTGTCTTTTTTTTTTTTTTTTTGAGGCACTGGGGATTGAACCCAGGGGCATTCTAACTCCGAGCTACACCTCCAGCCCCATTTTTTATTCTTTATTTGAAACAGGGTCTCACTAAGTTGCGGAGGGCCTCACTAAGTAGCTGAGGCTGGCTGCGAACCTGGGATCCTCCTGTCTCAGCTTCCCAAGTACTGGGATTACAAGCATTTGCCACCACTCCTGGCTCCCACTCTGTCTTTATGCTGTGACTAATCCTGGAACCTCCCTGAGCCCCAACACCAGTCATAGCCTTATTCCTTGGTATCCTTGTCCAGTTTAAATTCCTGTGCGTAGCTGAACGTGGTAGCATACACTTATAATCCCAATACTTGGGAGGCTGAGACAGGAGGATTGCAGGTTTGCAGCCAGCCTCAGCTACTTAGTGAGGCCCTCTGCAACTTAGTGAGACCCTGTTTCAAAATAAAGAATAAAATAGGGCTGGGGGTATAGCTCAGAGGTAGAATGCCCCTGGGCTCAATCCCCAATACCACACACACTAAAATAAATCCTGAGCATGCGTGGCTGGCCCATCGCCACTTCAAGTTCAAAGTACCTTCTAAGTTATTCTTACCTGGAACACCTGTCCCTCTACCCAGAACAGGCAGAGAAGGTCCTTCAGCTGGGCATTTGTGGCAGCTGTCTCTGGGTGGCCAGTAAGTGGTGCTGTCACTCAAGAGAGGACTCTGCCTCTTCCTTTCACCTCTGAAAGGTAGACCCTAGCTTCGCTGCTGCCATGACTAGATCACTAGTATATCTCTTCTCTTCCCTCCTACCCTCCCTCCCTCCCTCCCCCTCCCTCCTTTCCCCTCTTCCTTCCTTCCTTCCTTCCTTCCTTCCTTCCTTCCTTCCTTCCTTTCGGTAGGGGAAATGAACCCAGGGGCATTCTACCTCTGAGTTGCACCCCCAGCCCTATTTTTTTTTTTATTTTGAAACAGGGTCTTGCTAAGTTGCTGAGGCTGGTCTCAAACTTGAGATCTCTCAGTCTCAGCCTTGCAAGTATTGGGATTACATGCACCACCACACCACGTGCATATTTCTTTTAAAAATGGAGGTTTAATGAGCTGGGTCTGGTGATGCGTGCTTGTAGTCCCAATACTTGGGAGGCTGAGACAGGAGGGTCGCAGGTTCAAGACCAGCCTCAGCAACTTAGTGAGACCCTCTTTCAAAACAAAAAACTAAAATTGGCCTGGGGATATAACACAGAGGTAGAACGCCCCTGGGTTCAATCCTCAGCAACACACACACACACACACACACACACACACACACGAGGTGGTTTAAGCTGGGCATGGTAGTGGACGCCTGTAATCCCAGTACTTGGGAGGTTGAGACAGGAGGATCACAGGTTTGAGACCAGCCTCAGCAACTTGGTGAGACTCTCAGCAATCTAGAAAGACCCTGTTTCAAAACAAAATATTTTTTTAAAGGGCTGGGGGGCCAGGCGTGGTAGCACACACTTGTAATCCCAGTACTTGGGAGGCTGAGACAGGAGAATCACAGGTTCGAGGCCAGCCTCAGCTACTTAGTGAGGCCCTCCGCAACTTAGTGAGACCCTGTTTCAAAATAAAGAATAAAAAAAATAGGGCTGGGCATGTAGTTCAGAAGTAGAATGGGGTCAATCCCCAGTACCACAAAACAATAAAAAATAATTTAGAAAACAAAAGAAAGAAATTGCTGAGAGTAGATTTTAAATATTCACAAAGCAAAAACATTCAAGCAAACAAAAAACCAATTACCCTGAAACGCATGGAGGCAGGCAGTCATTCACAACCCTGATAAGGGAGCCACACTTAGAGCCCCACAGAACATCTGCTCCAGCCAGATGCAGCGTGTGGACCTTTCGGTTGTACAGGTTGTAGGAAGGGATGGATTGTACACGAGTGGCTGACTTACTGTAAGCGTGGAGGTGGACACACCCATTTCAACAAAAAGATCAGGCTACACCGTGAGACACTTCCTTGTTTTGTTTTGTTTTGTTTTGCGGTACCGGGGATTGAACCCAGGGGCGTTCTACCTCCACACTACACCCCCAGCCCCATTTTTTATACTTTATTTTGAAACCGGGTCTCATGAAGTTGTGGAGGGCCTCACTAGGTAAAGAGAGAGAGAGAGAGAGAGAGAGAGAGAGAGAGAGAGAGAGCTGAGGCTGGCCGCGAACCCAGATCCTCCAGTCTCTGCCTCCCAATGTAGCGGGATTACAAGTGTGCGCCACCACGCCCGGTTTATTCTTTATTTCGAAACAGGGTCTCACTAAGTTGCAGAGACCTCACTAAGTAGCTGAGGCTGATCTTGAACCTGCGATCCTCAGGTTTCAGCCTCCCAAGTACTGGGATTACAAGTGTGCGCCACCATGCCCGGCTTGAGACACTTCCTTGTAATATGGGAGTTTATGAACTTCAAATTCCAAACTCACTGGTGAAGAATCTAAAGGAGGAATTCCAGAGGCAAGACTTGCAGTTTGCAGAAAACTTTCTTCACCAACACACATCTGGGCCCGCAGGTGTTTTGTAGTTTTAATGAGGGAATATGTATGATTAAAACACACACACACACACACACACACACACACACACACACACACCTCAACCGAAATTGGGGGAATATAATCAAGATTGTTCCCAGATCGGTTGCTTTTTATTTTCTTTCTTTTTTTTTTTTGCAGTACTAGGGATTGAACCCAGGAGCATTCTACCTCCAAGCTCCACCCCCAGCCCTATTTTTTATTCTTTATTTTGAAACAGAGTCTCATTAAGTTGCCAAGGGCCTCACTAAGTAACTGAGACTGGCTACAAACCTACAATCCTCCTGTCTCAGCCTCCCAAATACTGGGATTACAAGCATGTGCCACCATGCCTGGCTCAGTTGCTTTTTAAATATGGCTTATTTTGGTACTTGGGATTAAACTTAGGTGCATTCTACCTCCAAGCTACACTCCCATCCCTTTTTATTATTCATTCATTCATTTATTTGTTTTTTTATTATTTATTTGTGTTGGGGGTTGAACCCAGGGGCATTCTACCTCTGAGCTACATCCCTGGCCCTATTTTATTTTTTATTTTAAAACAGGGTCTCACTAAATTGTGGAGGGCCTCCCTAAGTTGCTAAGGCTGGCTGTGAACCTGTGATGCTCCTGTCTCAGCCTCCCAAGTACTAGAATTGCAAGTGTGCACCACCATGCCGGGCTCTCAATGTTCCTTTATGTAAGTAGAAGTAAATGCATGCATATTTTATATCTCCCTTTATTATTTTTTTTTCGGTACCGGGGATTGAACGCAGGGACGTTCTACCTCCGCGCTATGCCCCCGGCCCTATTTTTTATACTTTATTTTGAAACCGGGTCTCACAAAGTTGCGGAGGGCCTCACTAAGGAGAGAGAGAGAGAGAGAGAGAGAGAGGGAGGGAGAGAGAGAGAGAGAGAGAGAAGGAGAGAGAGAGAGAGAGAGAGAAGGAGAGAGAGAGAGAGAGAGAGAGAGAGAGAACGCTGAGGCTGGCCGCAAACCTGGATCCTCCAGTCTCCGCCTCCCAAAGTACTGGGATTACAAGCGTGCGCCACCACGCCCGGCTTATTATTTTTATGTATGTTATGTATCTCCTTTTATTAAGCAAAGTTTCACATGCTAAATATTGTTCTGTTTTTCACTTAACAACATAGGCTAAAGATTTTTGCCACATCAGCACATAAAATGGCTCAAATGAGCCAGGTGTGGTGGTGCATGCCTGTAATTCCAGTACTTGGAAGGCTGAGACAGGAGGATTGCAGGTTTGAAACCAGCCAGGGCAACTTAACAAGACCATGTCTCAAAATAAAAAAATAAAATAGGGATGGGATGCAGTCCTCCCAGTACTACACCCCTCCTAAAAAGGAGTCCTCCCCACCCCATGTATACTTATACTAATAGAGGAGTTGATAGACAGGTGTCTTTCATTTGATTCATATCCACTCCTCCTCCCCACCTTCTGGTTTAACTGGAATGATCCAGGAAGATGGAAAAGAGATCACAGTGTTCCAACAGACAGGGAGAGAAGACCACTTGTAGCATTCCAGATAACATATAGGATGCTCCATTAAACTTGAATTTCAGCCAGGCGTGGTGGCGCACACTTATAATCCCAGTACTTGGGAGGCTGAGACTGGAGGATCACACTTTCGCGGCCAGCCTCAGCTACATAGTGAGGCCCTCCACAACTTAGCGAGACCCTGTTTCAAAACAAAGAATAAAAATTAGGGCTGGGGGTGTAGCTCCGAGATAGAATGCTCCTGGGTTCAATCCCCAGTACCACACACACACACAAAAAAAAAATAACTTGAATTTCAGACTAGCAAATAACTTGTAACCTGTCTCAAGTAATGCATTATTCATTGCTTATCTGAAATTTATACCTGGTGTCCTGAACCATTATTTGATGAATCCGGCAACTCTACCTGGCAAATCTGGGTCACCGATTATCAGTCTGGCTGAAAAGGACAGTCTTGAGGAACTAAAGATGAATTTACATGGAACGGAGGAGGCCCGTGGAGGAGGGGTAGAAAATGGAGGGGAACTAAAAGGGTTTTTTGTTTGTTTGTTTTTTAATACTGGGGATCGAACCAGGGTCATTCTACTTCTGAACTACACCCCCAGCCCTTTTTATTTTTTATTTTGAGACAGGGTCTCACTAAATTGCTGAGTCTGGCCTCAAACCTGCAATCCTCCTGCCTCAGTCTCCCAAGTACTGGGATTGCAGGTGTGCACCACCACACCCTGCATATCTTTGGTGGCTTTGTAAATAAGCACTCCTTCCCTAAAGGTGTAGAAGCCTCTGTCTGAGAGAAAGAGAAACTAGGAACGCAGAGGTTTGCAGAGAATGCCATGCAATCAAAAGGCAAAAGCTAAACCAGGCGTGGTGGTACAGGCTTGTAATCCCAGTACTTGGGAGGCTGAGACAGGAGGATCCAGGTTCGCGGCCAGCCTCAGCTACTCAGTGAGGCCCTCTGCAACTTAATGAGACCCTGTTTCAAAATAAAGAACAAAAAATAGGGCTGGGGGTGTACCTTGGAGGTAGAATGCCCCTGGGTTCAACTCCCAGTACCGCAAAAAAAAAAAAAAAAAAAAAAAGGCAAAAGCTAAGAGAAAAGGAAAGTGTTTAGTTAAATTAATGGAAGTGAGTGCCCCAGTTTACGGCCCCATCTGGGCCGCCAAAAGAATGTCCCTGGACAGGGGTCCGAGGAGGGCACTCCTAGAGGGAAATGGGACCTCAACTCTGCCATTGTGGGTTCTTGACTTACACCACTAAAAAGAATTCCAGGACATGTCAAGAGCAAGGCACAGCGAAGATTTATTAAAGAATAGCAAGTCGGGCATGGTGGCTCACGCCTCTAATCCCAGTACTTGGAAGGCTGAGACAGGAGGATCGCAGGTTCGAGGACAACCTCAGCAAGTAGTGAGACTCTCATCAACCTAGTGAGACCCTCTTTCAAAATAAAAATAAGAAACAGGGCTGGGGTGTAGCTCAGAGGTAGAATGCCCCTGGGTTCAATCCCCAGTTCCACACACACACACAAAGAATAGCAAAGGCATGCACACCCTATAGACGGGGTCGGGGCACCCATCACCTGTCAGCTGAGGGAGGCGCCCAGGGTTAAGCTCTCTGATTATTGTATGATTTTCCTGGGAAGAAATGTGCAGGTCCCCAGCGATGCTTCTTTGAAAATCAAATCCCAGGTAGTCACGGCTGGGGACATGGCCGCCTCCGTCTTCACGGGCACCTTGAGAGCCGCCTCAGGAATCCTACGGCCCCTGAATAGTTTGGCATCTTCGGCCTATTAAAACTGTGCCAAGAATGCCTGCCTTAATTCTGCATTGTCCCCTGGCCGTTTGAGTCATATTCAGACACCAGTTGTTTCCTCTGCTCCCAGACTTGTCCCATCTATCAGAAACCTGATGTGTGGGCATCCCACAACGATCCTTAATAGAGTGGCCCCCTTCCTTCCTGGTGTCCTGAAGCTGCCAGTCAGAACTCTAACATACTGTAGTACACGAAAAGGCAAGAGAAAGACTGTGAAAGCCCTCATCTACCGGTTTCTTCAACTTCATTCAGGCCTTTGGCTGAGGAGAAAGTCTGGTTATAAAAAAAAAAATTATGGAAAAAGACGAAGGCAAGAAAAAGACACTTGCGGGAATTTGTGTTCTGCAATAAAACCCAGAGTAAACTCCTAGATAAAATGATGACATCTTTCTGGAAGAGGCGGAACTGGTATGCTGATGATCCTTATCAGAAGTATCATGATCGAATGAACCTGAAAGTGTAAATCCCAAGTTTATGGGTCCCAACTCCTGAACCTGTATCTTTGTATTCATGATGGCTTCGCAAAAATGAAGAAGTATAAAAGTTGATGTAAATTGTCCTAACTAATATGTAAACATTCAGTACCAACATTAAACTTATGGAAGTTTTAGCTTAATGGAGTAAACATCCCCAGATTTGACCAGAGAACTGGAATTTTAAAATTGTGCGTTATTTAAAAAAAAAAAGAAAATCAAATCCCATGACAATCATTTGATATTTGGGGTTTAGAATCTTTCTTCTTGAGCCAGATGTGGTGGTGCACGCCTGTAATCCCAGTATTTGGGAGGCTGAGACAGGAGGATCACAGGTTTGAGGTTAGCCTCAACAACTTAGCGAGACCCTGTTTCCAAATATTAAAAATTTTTAAAAAGGGCTGGGAGTGTAGCTTGGAGATAGAATGCCTGTGGGTTCAATTCCAGTACCATACACGTGCAAAAAAAATCTTCTTGGTCAAGCAGTCTAGCCATAAATCAGTTGTGGGCACATTGTGTAAGTCTTTGAGTCTGGTGACATTTAAATTGATCAAGTTTTCATTCTAGTTGATATGGTACAAGCGTATGCTGGGGGTTTTGTTCATCTAAAGGGACAAGCGTGACTGTCCCACGCTCATAGATACAGGTCTCCACTTACCGAAGGTCTCTTTTTCTCTCTCCCCATGAGCTCACCTAGCTCAATGAGAGGTAATATATGCAGAAGAAGTCTGTAAGTTAGGAAATGCCTGCAGGGGCCCGGGACTGTGAGGTAACAGGGAGTGGTGGCGAAAATAGCCACCTTCTCTCAAGGTATCCGGATCACCATGCCAACCAAACAAAACCCGTCCAAAAGTTAAATTTTTGCCTCCAGGGGCCAGCAATTTAGGATGAGTATAAACTATAAAATCTTATACAAATGTTAAGCTGCTTTAATTGCACCTCAAAGCAAACAAACAGAAAGACCTAGAGGTATAATATTCCTGAAAGTTTTTGGCTTCTAACACTTGCTATAATTAGGGTAACCATATAATTTATTGTCCAACTGGACACCTTGGAGAATGAAAGGAAGTGCTATTAATATTTATACCAGGAAAAAGGTGAAACCTAGCACTGTTTCAGGCAGGGCGGAATGTATGGTTGCTCTGGCTACATAGTCATAAAATCGCCCACCAGGCCTGTTTGATGTCAGCTTTGCTTTTTTTTTTTTTCTTTTTATACTAGAGATTAAACCCAGGGGCATTCTATCTCCAAGCTACACCCCTACTCCCATTTATTGATTGATTAATTGATTGTGGTACTGGGGATTGAACCCAGGGGCATTCTACCTTTGAGCTATACCCCCAGCCCTATTTTTTATTCTTTATTTTGAAACAGGGTCTCACTAAGTTGCAGAGGACCTCACAAGTAACTGAGGCTGACCACGAACCCAGATCCTCCTGTCTCAGCCTACCAAGTACTGGGATTACAAGCGTATACCACCACCCCAGCTTTTATTTTTTTGAAACAGGATCTTGCTAAGTTGCTTAAGATCTTTCTAAGTTGCTGAGGCTGGCCTTGATCCTGCCATCTGACTGTCTCGGCCTTCCAAGTACTAAGATTACAGATGTGCACCTGGCTTTCAGGCATTCACCTAAGATTAAGATCAGCTAAAAATTAATGGTGTGCTTTTTTTTTTTTTTTGTCTTGGTACTGGGGATTGAATCCAGAGGCATTCTACCTCTGAGCTACACCCTCAGCCCTTTTTATTTTTTGTTTTGAAACAGGATCTCACTAGGTTGCTGAGAGTCTCACTAAGTTGCTGAGGCTGTCCTTGAACCTACGATACTCTTGGCTCAGCCTCCCAAGTACTGGGATTACAGGTGTGCACCACCAGGCCCAGCAACGGTGTGCTTATTTGATGGGAATAGATGGCAGATGGCAGATGTTGCAGATGGCAGATGTTGCTCCCCTTGGGGAGAGCCTGAGACTGCTCCCACCCCAGGCAGAAGGGGGCCCCTTCTTTTTTTTTTTTTTTTGGTGCATTGTAGTCACACATCTTGATGCAGTTCAGGGTGATAGAGGCATACATGCACACAGCACCCATTGAGCCTCCCCCAGTTCCCATCCCACTCCCTCTCCCTCCCCACCTGCCCCTGCTCAGCACAGTGATTGGCTTGGTAAGTTTGTGTAGGTGCATCATGTCCATTGAGGTGTTTCCATCATCAAGTCTCACCCCCCCAGCCTCCCTCAGTTAGGCCCCCTCCTTCCCTCCACTGAGGTTTCTCCTCCTTTGTCTGGAGTCCCTCCTGTGTCCTCATTTCTCCCTAGCTTCCGCATATGAGGGAGAACATCCGGCCCTTCACTTTTTGTGACTGACTTATCTCAATTAGCATAACATTCTCCAGTTCCACCCATTTCCCTGCAAATGACATAATTTCATTCTTCTTTATGGCTGAGTAGAATTCCACTGTGTATATATCCCACAGTCTGTAATCCATTCACCTGTTGATGGACGTCTCAGCTGGTTCCACAGTTTGGCGATTATGAGTTGTGCAGCTATACACATAGATATGCATGCGTTACTATGGTAGTTGGTTTCAATTCTTTTGGGCATATACTCAGGAGTGGTAGAGCTGGGTCATATGGTAGGTTCATTCCCATTCTTCTGAGGACCCAGGGAGGCCCCCCTCTTTATGGCCCTCTTGCTCAGCCTGCAGCACCTGACCCCTGAGTTTTTCTTTGTCTGGGGTCCTGAAGGACATGATGGGGTTACATTGTGTTGATTGCAAAGCAGCTAGGCTTGCTGCGCTGGGGTGTAGCTCAAAGGAAGAACACCCCTGGGTTCAATCCCCAGTACCAAAAAAAGAGCTGCAGGCATGAGAGGATGGGGGCCGGGTCTACTTACACCGCGGGTCCAGTCCCAGTTCTCTATGCTGAGGGTCGTTGTTCCATGCTGGGGAATGATGGGGCCCAGAAACACAGGGATGGAGGTGGGAGTGGCTGGTCCCCAAAGTTCCTGAAGAGCCTAGTAGTTGGCGTGTGAGGGATCCTCACACAAGGGTCATTGAGTCTCCCCTGAGTGTACACTCCGTGTATGTGTGTGTTTGTGTGTGTGTGTGTGTGTGTGTTTGTTTGTTTTGTTTTTTTGCGGTACCATGGGTGGAACCCAGGGGCATTCTACCTCCAAGCTACACCCCCGGCCCTATTTTTTATTCTTTTTTTTTTTTTTTTTGCGGTACCGGGGATTGAACCCAGGGGCGTTCTACCTCCGCGCTATGCCCCCGGGCCTATTTTTTTATACTTTATTTTGAAACCGGGTCTCACGAAGTTGTGGAGGGCCTCACTAGGTAGAAAGAGAGAGAGAGAGAGGGAGAGAGAGAGAGAGCTGAGGCTGGCCCCGAACCCAGATCCTCTGGTCTCCGCCTCCCAAAGTACTGGGCTTACAAGCGTGTGCCACCAAGCCCGGCTTTATTCTTTATTTTGAAACTATTTATTCTTTGTTTTTAAACTATTCTTTATTTTGAAACTAAGTTGAGGAGGCCTCACTAAGTAGCTGAGGCTGGCCGCTAACCCGGATCCTCCGGTCTGCGCCTCCCAAGTACTGGGATTACAAGCGTGAGCCACCACGCCCAGCTGTGTGTGTGTTTTGAGGATTGAACCAGGGGCATTTTACCTCTGTGCCCAGCCCTTTTTTATTTTAATTTTTAAATTTTTATTTATTTACTTTTTTCCGGTACCGGGGATTGAACCTAGGGGCATCCTACGTCCGAGCTACACCCCCCAGTCCTGTTTTTTATTCTTTATTTTGAAACAGGGTCTCACTAAATTGCGGAGGGCCTCACTAAGTAGCTGAGGCTGGCCGCGAACCCGGATCCTCCTGTCTCAGCCTCCCAAGTACTGGGATTACAAGCGTGCGCCACCACGCCCGGCCTATTTTTATTTTTTGAAACCAGATCTGGCTAAGTCGCTGAGGCTGTGATGCAGCCGTCTCGGCCTCTCGAGTACGGGGATGACAGGCGTGCGCCGCCTGCCCGGCCGGGTGCAAGTTCTCGTCTGGCCTCCGTCGCTGCCGCCCATCTGAAGCCCAGCAGCAGCGCGAGCGGTGGCGCGGGGGGCCGGGCGCTGAGCCGACCGCACGCCTCCAGGGGGCGCGAGTGAGCGGCCGAGCTCGATCCACGGCCCTGATCGAGCGCAGTCGGGTGTAGGGAGCCGAGCTTCGGGGAGAGGCCCCGGCACTGACAGTGGAGATGCGGGGCGGTGGTGGTGAAGACATGGGGACAGGGACGAACGCATTCTTGAGCAAAAAGAGAAAAAGACACGCAGAACCCTTGGTGCGCCCGCCCCACGCTGGGCTGCTCCTTATCGCTTTGGCTGTGGAGCCCTCTAGTGGACAAACGAAGTCCCTACAGCTGTCTCCCTCCTTTCCTCCTTTCCTCCCTCCCTCCCTCTCTTATTTATTTCTTATTTTATTTTATTTTTTGGTACTGGGGATCGAACCCAGAGGCATTTTACCTTCGAGCTACACCCCCAGCCCCATTTTTATTTCTTATTTCGAAACAGGGTCTCGTTAGGTTGGTGAGAGTCTCACTACTTTTTAAGGCTGTCCTCGAACCTGAGATCCTCCTGTCTCAGCCTTTCAAGTACTGGGATTATAGGCATGAGTCACCACGCCTGTTTTATTTATTTATTTATACCGGGTATTCAACCCAGGGGCATTCTACCTCCAAGCTACACCCCCAGCCCCCCCCCCACCTTTATTTTTTTAAATTTCTAAACAGTCTAAATTGCGGAGAGCCTCGCTAAATTCCTGAGGCTGGTCTTGAAACCTGTGATCCTCCTGTCTCAGCCTCCTAAATACTGGGATTACAGGCGTGTGCCACCACACCTGGCACCCCACCCCCTTTTTAAACAACTATTTGCCGAGGCAGCAGTTCGACCAAAGATGAGTAAGGTGTGCTTGTGTCACGATCCTAACCCATCCCCACGAGCCTCACAGCTCTTCCTCTTAACCACATCCCCACGTCCCAAACCCCCACGTCCAGCAATGGGAGATCTTGTAATCCCAGTACTTGGGAGGCTGAGACCAGAGGATCTGGGTTCGCGGCCAGCCTCAGCTACTTAGTGAGCGCCCCCCCCCCGCGCGCAACTTAGTGAGACCCTGTTTCAAAATAAAGAATAAAAATAAAATAGGGCTGGGGGTGTAGCTCGGAGGTAGAATGCCCCAGGGTTCAATTCCCAGTACCACACACACACACACACACACACACACACACACACACACACAAATGCAGCAAAGATTGATAT
>PVJS01028454.1:0-25488 GCA_004027185.1 Glis glis | reverse complement strand
GTGTGTGTGTACGTGTGTGTGTGTGTGATGAGCATGTCCTGCTGCCCTGGGAATTGTAGCTCCCAAATATCTCTAGTGGTACAGGAACGATGGCGAGGTTGCCAAGAGCAGAGTCGGTTACAGGTCTGACCTGGAGTGCATGCACCCATGAGCTGTCCTCCTGGTCTGAAGGAAGCTTCCAGAATAGATTATGCTAGTAGCAAGTCATGAAGGGTGACAATAATGAACACAGTATAAAACACCTACATCCAGAAGAATGACGATTCTTAATTTTCTTGGCCTGAAATGTAGCCAAGTATTTATTTCTTTCTCTTCCTTTGGAGCTGATTTTTTGGGGTGTTATAAGAAGTCTTAGAGAGCAACAAGGGATATTGAAATCCTTTTTTTTTCTTTATAAAGTAGGAAAACCACTCACTGTCATAGAAGTGAAATCTCATTTCCCCTAGAGGATTGATCCCTAGAGTGATGGGGAAGAATATTTGGCAGAAAAATGTCCTGGCCCATCTTTGATGCCTCTGCTGTCTAGTAGTTCCTTTTTATAAATTTTTACTAGCACCAAATCCCTAAACTATATTTTTTTATTTTTTTCCTCCATCTTGAGGTCAAAATTAGTCACCAAAAAGTCTTCATTCAAGGCTGCCGTTTTGTCCTCCTAGTCAGTTAATCTTCATGTCACAAATTAAAAAGTCTATCTTGTGTGACAAAGTCAAGGGAGGAGTTTGTCTTTCTTGTCTCTGTGTGGCTGGTTTCCCCAGGCACTGGATCCCTGACTGACTCCTTGGGACTTCTGTTGGTGACAGTCTGTGATTTGTGGAATTGGAGCCACGTCCGAGGCCACGGTTGTTTCCAGGTGTGTCTGATCTGTCGCCTGTTTCTCAGGATCTCTTCGTGGCTTGTGGTCACTTTATAGAGTGACGTCTAGCAGGTTCTAAGCTGGTATTCAGGAATTAAAGATATGAAAAGTAGGAGACAATTTTGAAGCCATGTGTTTGTATTTCTTACTAATTTTAGGAACATTAAATAAAGCATATTTTCTTTTATTAAGTTTTTTTCTCTCAACACAGCTAGTGATAATTCTCTAAGTAGATGAGAATTTTTAAAAGGCAAGTTATCAGAGTAAAGCTCTGATTCCCAACACTCCTACCTCTGACATTATCTACATAATCCCACAGGCCACTCACATCAGGTTTCTTAACCAGAGTTATAGATGTGTAACAAAAGTTTGAGTTCAAGTTATATTTTAGAACATCTGTTTATTTAAAAAATTGGTCCCACAAACATATCCAATAATTTACATGTGCCGGGCGTGGTGGCGCACGCTTGTAATCTCAGTACTTTGGGAGGCGGAGACCGGAGGATCTGGGTTCCTGGCCAGCCTCAGCTCTCTGTCTCTCTCTCTCTCTCTGTCTCTGTCTCTGTCTCTGTCTCTCTCTCTACTTAGCAAGGCCCTCCACAACTTTGTGAGATCAGTTTCAAAATAAAGTACAAAAAATAGGGCCGGGGGTGTAGCGCAGAGGTAGAACGCCCCTGGGTTCAATCCCCGGTACCACAAAAAAAAATAATTTACATGTGAGATTTTTTTTTTTTTTGCGGTACCGAAGGTTGAACGCAGGGGCATTCTACCTCCATGCTATGCCCCTGGCCCTATTTTTTATACTTTTATTTTGAAACCGGGTCTCATGAGGTTGCGGAGGGCCTCACTAGGGAGAGAGAGAGAGAGAGAGAGAGAGAGTGAAAGAGAGAGAGAGAGAGAGAAGAGCTGAGGCTGGCCGCGAACCCGGATCATCCAGTCTCCGCCTCCCAAAGTACTGGGATTACAAGCGTGCGCCACCACGCCCGGCTACATGTGAGATTTTAAGACACCTTAAAACAGTATAGAGACAGTGTGTTTCTAGAATAATGTTCTTAACTTGACAAATATTTTTGAGTAGTCATTGTGTGGTGGGCAATGTTCAGGCATATTTTAATAAGCACAAGAGAAAGGGTAAGGGGCTGGCTAGGGTGCCCCAATCCTATTCAAGGCACACCCCCAATGACCTAAGCACCTTCCACTGGGTCCTCCCTTCTAAAGGTCCAACCACCTCCCAATACTGCCACCCCAGGGACCAAGGGTTTAACACACGGGCCTCTGGGGACAAGTGTGCTGTACATCCAAAGTCTAAGTGCTTGTTTTGGTTCATGTTCAAGAAAGACAGACTGTGTGATTCAGGTCACAGAGGGACACACACGTTTTCCGGAAGAGCAGAATGCGCAGAGACAGGAAAGAGCATTGAAGGGGAGCACATGTAGGGTACAGGTGTGTGGAAAGCCCAGGAGGCCAGGCTGCGCACCCCCAGAGCAGTACCAGCCCCGGGCTCTCCATGCCAGCCATTGGCGCTGGGACTTTTCTTGGGGGCCACCCTTTTCTCCCTCCCACCATTGTTTGGGAAAAAGGATTCAGGGAAGGCAAGATGTTAGGAAAGAATGCACCTTTATCTGAATGTGGGGGAGTGAAGAAGACACACAAGTGTGGGGTCCGTGCTATTTAAAAAACAAAACAAACAAAAACACTCAGGACCTACGTGTGCAGAAGAAAGGAATAAATTACAGCTGCATTCAGGCTAGGAGCTCACAAAGTTTCTTTCAGAGCTAGCTCCAACGCCTGGTTTACTGACTTTAAAATGCTTTGTTGATTCTAAGCCACATGGCCGACCCAGGGTAGAGCTTGCCTTCTTAAAAATAAATAGAGACACAAAGAAAATAACTGAACAGAGAAAGTCCGCACGGAGCCAGTGCAAACGCGAACCACAGCCGCGCTGCGCCCTCGCTGGCCCCAGGTCTTGGAGCAGGAGGACCATGCCCAGGTGAGGACCTGCCTCCTCCCACCTGACTACCCAGCCTCACCAGTCAGCCGCAGCCTCCTGAACTTCACCTCAAGAGAAAGCTTGCTTTTGGAAACCACGGACCATCTGATGAACATGCCCACAGACTGAAGAAGGCAGGGCAAGCAGGAAATCCAATGGCCCAGTGGGGCTGTTAAGTCATCACAGGTGACAGCCGGGGCAGGGTCAGGAACACGCCCTCCTCCTCAGCATCCACCCTGCTGGACCACCTTGTCTCCACCAGCCACTGTGGGGGTCCCCGGGGAGGGGCTGGGTTTTGGCCAGCTGGATGTCATATGGAGGCTCACCGGGGTAGAGTGTAGAAAAGTGGACACTGTGGGGAGCCAACCTCCCTTTATAACGACCGGCGCAGTGGAAATGGCTCTCTAGTGACGTGCGCAGGGCAGGCGAGCTCTCTGGACAGGGTGGATGAAGGGCGGTGCGTTGAGGGGGGTCGCTGTGGCTGGAAGCGGGTGCAGTTCTGGGGTGAAAGTTTGTGTGGACCCCTGGGCTGTGGGTCAGAGGAGGCAGACACCTGTAAGCAGGTGACTCCCGAGCTGCACAAATATTCTGCCCTCAGATAGACTTGGGGCTTGGTGTCGTTGGCTAAAAGAACGAGCTTTGTCTAAAATCCTGCCAATAAACCCACATCTATTCTGTAAGGTTTTGCTGGTTCTACTATTAATTAATTAGTTAATTAGTTAATTTATTTATTGGTTCTGGGATTGAAGCGAAGGATGTTCTATCTTTGAGTCACACCCCTAGTCCTGTTCTTTCTTTCATTTTTTATTGGGTGCATTGTAATTTTACATCATATTGGGGTACAGAGTGTTAGAAAAATATATGCACTTACTCTTGCTGCCCTCCCCACCAGGTCCCCCACCTTCACCCCATGAGTCTTTGAGATTGGAATTGGTCATTTTGTATATGTTCATAGTTTTATTTCTATTATTGCATTCTTTATGACTTTGGCCCCCTTCCCTAGTCTCCCTTGGTCACCCCCCCCCCAGAGTCTCTGCTCATCTATCCAACGTTGCCATTATTGCCAAATATCTCTCTAGCTTCCACATATACTAGAGAACACACATCTACTAGTTCTTTGGGACTGGCTGTAATCACTTAGCATAATATTCTCGAGTTCCATCCATTTTCCTGCAAATGGTATAATTTTGTTCTTCTTTATAGCTGAGGAAAATTCCATCGTGTGTATAAACCAAAGTTTTGTGATCCATTCCTCCGTTGATGGACATCTAGGCGGGTTCCATAATTTGGCTATTGTAAATTGTCTAAAATCAAATCCTGCCAATTAAGTCACATCTATTTTGTAAGGTTTTGTTGGCTCTACTATTCATTTATTTATTTATTATTAATTAATTAATTTATTTATTGGTTCTGGGAATTGAAGTGAAGGATGTTCTATCTTTGAGCCATACCCCTAGTCCTATCCTTTCTTTCTTTTTTTTTTTTTTTGGTACTAAGGGTTGAACCCAGAGGTGTTCTACCTCTAAGTTACACCCCCAGCCCTATTTTTTATTTTTTATTTATTTATTTTTTTTAGAAGACAAAGTCTGCAGTTTATTCTCAGGCAAGCTTTCAGAAAAATAAAGTGGAATCCAGAGTTGCGATATTACCTCATTTATCCAGTATTCAATTAAAAATCACTAAACATGCAAAGAAACAAGAAAATGTAACATACCTCTCCCTTCCCTCCTTGTCATGCTCAGCATAGTGATTGACTTTGATAAGTTTGTGTATGTACATCATGTGCTTTAGGGTGTTTCCCTCTCCCCCTCCCATCTCCCTCGGGCCACCTTCTTTATTTTTTACTTTGAAACAGGGTCTCATTAAGTTGCTGAGGGCCTCACTAACTTGCTGAGGCTGGTCTCAAACCTGCAATCCTCCTATCTCAGCCTCCCAATTACTAGGATTCCAGATGTGCCACCACGCCCAACCCCTAGCCCTATTTTATTTTTAATTTTGAAACAGGGTCTCACTAAGTTGCTGAGGGCCTTGCTAAATTGCTGAGGCTGGCCTCTAACCTGTGATCCTTCTGTCTCAGCCTCCCAAGTACTGGGATTACAGGTATGTGCCACCATGTCTGGCTGGTTCTACTAATTATATATTACTAAAAGCAAAGTTGTCTTAGTTGTGTTTAACAGAGCACTAAAAATATCCTGCTAACTGGGGACCCCCTGGTAATACTCAAACCCAGCCAACACAGGGCCCATTTATGGGGTTCCTAAAGAGAACCACTAGCTGCAGAGGCATGATAACTAAGTAGCATCCGTCTGTCATTACATGAGGAAGGGAGGGAGAAAGGGTGCTGCGGCTCGGGGGGCACTTGGACGCGGCCTGCACACTGCAGAGGTGATGCCCCAAAGGACCTGGCGATCGGTTCCACTGGTGGCATCTTCCCCGTGGTAAGGGTGGGCTCTGTTCTGAGGTCGTGGCTAAAATTCTATAGGACAAGGTCTGGGCAACCTAGTGTGTGAGGTCCTGGGTGTCATTTACACAGTACAGGCTGCAGTCGGAGCCGGACACTGCTTTCTTTAAAAAATAAAACTGCAATGATGGCGCATCTCTCATGTTGTAAGTGGAAACCGCAGGCACTCTCTTTAGCTTTTGAGCTTGGGAGGAAAACTGAACCTGCCTCTGGTCTTAACCTGCGATTCAGGCCATGGCAGATGCACAGGCTGAGCAGGTCTTTGGGTAGGTCCACGTGGGTGAGCGGGCGTGGCTGGCCCTGCCCACAGCCCACCGCCTCCTGCGCCACACTCAAGGGGACCCTCAGCGATGGTGGGTTTCGGTCACTTCCCCCAGTTCTTAAGGATACCTGACCCAGCCAGTGGAGGACTGACGGGGAGGATGGAGTGCTTCCCTGCTAAGCTCCCTTCCCTTCTCCTCCTCTTCCCTTCTGAGGATGTGTGTACGGGTCCAGCTGTGCATCCGCTCTAGGGCAGCAAAGCCCCCTCCCGAGCGCTTTGGAAACGGAATGCTCCGGTGTAGATGGCTAGCAGCTGCTCTGCCCTTCTGCTGTCTCGGGCCAGCCCAGGCGCTGGTATCCAGCTGAGCCCTGGCTTGGGTTTTGTTTCATAAAAGTGGGAAATTCACCTTTGCCCCTCATGATCCAAAAGTCTCTTTGAAGACCATGTGACAGATATTGCAGTGGAAACATCGTTTGTGACTCTTGAATTCTAAGGTCCGCTTTGCTTTAATGCGCAGATGCACCTAGAAAGAGTGCGTGGGTAGGGCCGCGTTCCCCCGGCCCAAGGGCACTCTCTAGACAGTCTGATCTTCAATAGGTGGCACACGGAGCTGCCTGGCATAGAGGCGTGCACCTTACACAGCACGGATTTACAACCGAATCCCTGTGCACAAAACAATTTTGAACTAGTAAATGCCAAGATTTTCTGATGGTTTCTAGCTATTTCTAGGGATACCAGTCCCATATAGTATTATATGATACCATATAGTATTTCATAGAACTCAGTGCTCAATATCTAGGGTAGGAAATGGAATGGGCCTTGTTGTTCTAATGCCTTCTAGGACTTTAAGGACGACCATCAAGGCAGGATACGATGCCAGCTCACTCAGACACGAGAAAAATGAGGAGCAGCATTCATTCATGTTTAGATGGCTGGCCTGTTTCCCTTCTCTACGACTTGCACCTGCGGGTGTCATGACCCTCTGGTGCCCTAGCCAGATGGGTGTGAACCCCCTGGCCTGCTCGCTGGAGTGCCGGGCAGGCCTCATGGTGCATCTGGTCTGAGTCCCCTGCAAGGAAACCACACGCTCTGCCCTGTGATGCTGGAGCTGAGGTCTGTGTCCCTGCCCCTGTCCCTCCTGCTCCAGCTGTCCCTAGAGGTCCTATCTGCCCTAGAGCAAGGGGTAAGCAGGAGAGAGGCATGGCTGGCTCCTCTCTGTCGCCTCCTATGGTCTCGCCCTGGCTTTGTCCCCTGGGAAGGCACAATTTGCTTCAGTCTTTTGGAATCAGTTTCAGTGGCCAACATGCACAGCAGCTCTGACGGAGAGCCCCTGTCCTCCGCTCCCCAGAGGCCTGTGTTTCCGTCCTGTGGGGTCCCCCAGCTTCCAGCCTCTGCTGTTTGTCCCAGCCCTGGGGCGGCCGCTCCTGCCGCTCTCAGGGAGCTAGGCCTCTCACTCGCCTTTCCCTGGGCCAGTGAGCGGCTCTTCACATCAAATCCTCTGCTGGAAGAACTCTGCAGTCTGTCTTCTGACCCGACCTGCGGGTCAGCGGCTTCCTCGCCATGCCTCTGCTTTCTGCCTCTTCCTGCATTTGTCCGCAGGGTCTGCTTCTCTCACCAGCCGGGCCCGGAGGGGACAGCAGCAACACAGCCAGGACCCTGACGTATGGCAGGACCACAGTCTAGAGCCAGGAAGAAAGGGTAGGGCAGGGCCATTAAGTCAAAGCGGGACAGGGAGACCAGACAAGACTGGGGTATGGCGATATTTAATTATTCATTAATCCTCCTGTGTTTAGAGAAAGGCTTTTTCATATAGCTCACCTGGAAAGAATGTTCTTTGGTATAAAACTCTGCTCTATTCATAAAAAGCTCCCTTACCTCACTTTGGCAAGTGCCCAGGGCCGGGTTACATGCCTGAGGAGAGCTTTACACAAACAGAGAACAGCAGAGGACTGAGCCTGGGTCTGCCACACCCGCCCGGGCTTCAGGGGCAGTCACCCGTGCTCCATGGTGTAAGGTCTCCTGCGCACACGGTCCCGGTCTGCTGTTGTGTGAAGCTCAACACATCCATGCGCCTCCGCCTTCTCTGGCAGCGGCACCACAAAATACCACTTCGCTTGATATCCTGGGATTACACAAAGTGAGAACATGTTCAGCATTCTTGATAGATAAATGTGCTTAAAGATGTCCAGGGCAGAGGCCAGCGTGGGCTGAGCGCCTTTTGCCTTTCTGGTAGCAACACTGGAAATCAGTGTCACAGTGTGGGTTTACAAAGGTATGACAAGTGTGGTCCCAGTCTCCCCTTCAGAGGTTGTGCGCTTGTGTGGATGGTGAAGAAACTTAGTTGGTTTCCTAAGCTTCCTCCTCCTCTTCTTCTTCTCTTTCTTCTTCTCTCTTCCCTCTTCCTTCCCTCCTCCTCGTCTTCATCTTCCCCCTCCTCCTCTTGCTCTTCTTCTTCTTCTTCTATTGAACCCGGAGGCATTCTACCTCCAAGCCATACTCCCCAGGCCCCTTTTATTTTATTTTTTTAAAATTTGAAATAGGTTCTTACTAAGTTGCTGAAACTGGCCTCAAACCTGCGTTCCTCCTGTCTTAGCCTCCCAAGTACTAGAATTACAGGTGTGTGCCACTGTGCCCGGCTTCATACACTTCTTTTTTATTTCATAGAGTGTTGATGATCTTTTTGATGCAGGTGTAGACTTACAGAGAGGTGGAGAAGATGTCACAATAGGCTTCTCTGTGCCCTATCCAGTTTCTGTATTTGCTACCACCTTGAAAAATAGAACCCAACATAGATGGTTCGACTTACAATTTTTTTACTTTACAATGGTGTGAAAGTCATACACACTTAGTAGAAAACATGCTTTGGTACTGGATTTTGTTCTTTCCTTGGCTAGTGGTGTGCAGTGTGCTGCTGTGGCGGTGCTGGACAGTGGCACAGAGCTGCAGCTCCCGTCACCCTGCGATCCCAAGGAAAGCCACCCAGGACCCACGGTGTGCTGTGTTGCTGAGCTAGGGTGGGTAGGTTAGGGGTTTTACATGCATGTTTTACTTAATATGTTTTATTTGGCAGTCTCACCTCCGTGACCCAAATGCCCGACTCGCAAAACTTAGAGGAAGAAGAATTTCATTTGCTCACTGTTTTGGAGTTCTCAGAGGTCACGGTTCCCCGCGGTGGATTTCAGGGCATCATGGTGGGGACCAGAGAGAGGGCGAGAGCTTGTGGTCAGCTCGCGGCAGCAGAGGAGTGAGAGAGGGAGCTGTAGTGGCTGGCTGGGGAAAAGGCATTGTCCCTAATGTGCCCCCAGGGGCCCATCCATAGCCATGTCCCCCTCTGAATATGCTGCTTAGCTTAACACATGAGCCTTGGGGAGCATTTTAAATCTAAACCAGAAGATGTATCTGTAGTCATCGATGGGTGTATTGGGGGGAGCCCCATTGTTTTAGTCAGTATTCTCACAGTTATAATCTAAGAACTGACCATACAACGTAGAGGAAGGGAGATTTATGGGCTCGTGGTTTTGGAGTTCAGCCCGTGTCAGGACAGGGACCACGGGTCTCAGGGCATGGCGGCAGGAAGTGGACAGAGGGAGAGCTCAAGGTTTACCTCTCACATCATGGGGCCGAAGCAAGACAATGATGAGCGGGAAGAGGGACCATATATAACCCCTAAGGCCGCACCCCCAGGGACCCCATCTCTCCAGCTAAATTCCACTGCTGAGATTGCAACTCTTATGACTCAATTAGCTCTTCAAGAGGCCATTCTCTATGTAACTATAACCCTCATCAAGAGGTGATAAGCATCCTTATTACTACACATCACCCCACCTAAGGACCCAACATGGGTACATTACATCGAACTAAACTTCACACTCAACTCAATATTGCCAGTTTTTATCTAATGTTCTGTTTTGTCGAGGGATGCCATTCAAGAGAACACATTTCAGTTAGTGCTCATGTCTCCTTAGCCTCTTCTGATCTGTGATAGAGTCTTAGATGTTGTTTATAACGGCACTGAGAGTTTGGGAGGAGGACAGGTTGGTGATTTTGTAGGAAATTTCAGCTTGGGCTTTTCTGATGACTTTCTTAGCATTACATGTGGGGCATGGGTGTTTCCAAGGAAGAGCGAGCGGTACAATGCCACTCCCACCACATCTTATCAAGGCACCTGCTGCCGGGGTGACTCATCTTTGACGATGCTACTCTTGGTAGCAAATTTCAGGTTTCTCTACTGTAAAGATATTTCTATGCATTCCCAATAGTGTGCTGTGTACTCTTTGGAAACAAGTAACTAAATATGCCTCAAACGCAAATAGATGGAGAAGGAATTATGCTGCGGGTCATTGAGGGCAGAGTGTCTATGTAAATTATTTCCAACACTTGCGTAAGGAAGATTTGTCTTTTCTCCACATGTATTTATTGGTTTGTCCATCTGTATGTACTGGTATGAACCATGGATATTTATTTCATTCCTTGGTAATGATCCACTGCAATGTTTTATTTATTTATCCACTGCAATCATTTATTCTACTGTCCAGGTCATCCCAGCTTTGGCCACGGACAGCACTCTCAAGTTGTCTCCTGTGTTCTGTTGGTATCTCCCCATCTCTATGTGTTCTGAGCTCTCCGATACTCTGTGGGGCTGTAAGATGCTCCAGGCTCATCTTGAAAGCTTCCAGCCCCAGTTCTGGAATTAGCCATTTCTGAAAGGTGCCTAGGTCCCTTTTGTTGGAGAACAGTGTTAGAAACCAAGATGTGGGGTCTGTGTGTGCTCAGTGTCTCTGGGGTGCTGGTTTTATTTTCACTAGAACAATTTGAATTTCAACACTGAATTCTTCCTCAGCTCCTGGACAGGTCGGATACTATGTCGGATGACTCTTCTGTGTTCATTGTGCCTGAACTGGGGGCTTCAGGAAAGACCTTTCATTGCTTGCTCTGGTGTGTCCTCTGTGTGGAGTTGAACATCAAGTGGGTTTCACCTCTCCATTGTCATGTTTATTTCATAAATATCTAAAAGCCAGTGTGTGATTTATAACCAAGTGACTAGAATGGGAATTCATTACTTTAAAGATAACTTGACATACATAGATATCCTCCAGAGTTCTATTTTCTTGTAGCTAAGTGAATGAAAGTTGTATAGGAAAGGAATTAGAACAGGATTATTATCAGGTGTTTTCCTCAGTGGGATATTCAAGGGCACTGTGACTACCTTAATCAAAGTTTTCATAAAACATGCTCCGCGCAAGGCATCTGCATTTGTTTTTCTCTGGTTCACATGTACCTTTAGTAGATTTCTTACCTAATGAAGTGATTAAAACCTGGCTCTATATTCGGATCAGTAGAGGAATTATTAAAGTTTCTCCTCCACGTTTCTTTAGTCATTAGTGTTATTTAAATGTGTAGCTTGGGGAAGAAGGAGACAATATTTCTCAGCCCTCAACTCCAGACCGTCTTCAACATGAGGAAGACATTGATGATGAGGAGGAAGATGGTAGCACAAACCACAGTATTTTCTGATGTGAACAATCTCAGTCTTACATAGTATGTAAATGAATGCATCATAGAAAACCTTTGCTGTTTTTAAACAGAGCCACAGACTCCCCGACACCTTTCCATCAAGTGGTGGGGTCTGTGTCCTCTCCTTTGGATCTGGGCTGGCGTATTGCTGCCCTTACCAATAAAATGTGGCACAGAAGATGTTGGGCCACCCCAGCTCCAGCTATAAGAGGACTGACCAGCGACTGTGACCTTGGTCCCCCGAATCCCTAGAGAGCCACATGCGATGTCTACTCCCCACTGAGGATCACATGTTTTGAGTCCAAAGCCACCGTGTGCAGAGGCTTGGAAAACCCATACTAAATTGGAGTCTTGTGAGGCATTAAACCCAGATGCTCTGAGCTATTTGTACAAGTAATACATTATCCTGTCTCTGTGCATCTAAAACAGCAATCGTTTTCAATCATAATTGGACTGAACCTGCAACTGTAACAAAATAAATCTTCTTTCCTCTAAGTTATGTGGTGAATCTTTTAGATTACCTCTGCAAGGACGCTGACCGGAACACCGTGTCAGACACTTTACCTCGGTGTTGCACACAGCACCTGCATGCAGTAGCAGGGGATGGATGCCCATGGGTGCCCCCGAGGCTGGGTTGACTGAGACCTCGGCTCTCCTCATAGGCACTGTCCAGAAGGCCAAGGCTGGGAGAGCCCTGTTGTCTACAACCCTACAGGCCCGGGCTTTGCACTGAATTTTACCTCCTTGCTCAGACACCAAGGAACCTGGCCAAGGAGCCCGGTCATGGCTTTTCATGACTCACGCAATCCAGGGACAGGGCCTGGGCCACCATCCCTGTGAGTGGGCGCCCTGCCCAGCATGGCGATGGCTTCTTGTCTAAACTGTGGAAGCTGATGGCTGCGGTCACGTCTCCGTGAACTCAAGGACATTTGTGTGTGGTGTGGGAGGAGCCCTCGGTGCCCTGCCACAGACCAGCGCTGGGGACCCCCTTGCTGAAATCACCTGACCCCTCGCTTTCTCGGGCCTGGCAGCCATCTGCTCTGGGCAGGGCCCTGTATTCCGCAATGTGGGCCGCCATTCTGGTGGCTGCTCCTTGCCCAGAGAGCCACAGCTCTTTCTGTCCTGGGGGACGCTTTTCCCCACGACCTTCTTGATCCTAGGGAGTAGCACCCTCTGCCTCCTTCCCTGTGGCCTCTGAGTGGGAAGGCGCAGCATTGCTGTCCACACAGGCCTTCCTCCAACCAGGCCCCTGCTGCCGCCACTGCCGCAAGGCCCTGCCCACAGAGGACCGCCAGCACGCCCTCAACCTGGAGTCTTCCCTGAGAGTCTATAGCCTGAGTTCAGGTAACTCAGGGGTCACCTTGACCTGGTCCTTGCTGTGACCAGGGGCTGCGGGGAGGGACAGGAACGTGGGATAAGGCAGAACTGACCGATGTTGGAAGGGAAATCATGTGTGCTCTTTCTCAGGATCCAAGTTTATTTGTTCTTTATATGAGCCAGTGGCCAATAGTTACTCTAGCTGACAAGAAAGCATTCATCCATACATTTGGCCAATCAGTATATATTGAGCACTAAGTGTGAGTCCATCATGGGTTAGAATCCGGGGTTACAAAGACGAGCAAACGCAGCCCACCCCTCCCTGAGCAGGGCCGGAGGGGTCTGTAACCTTAGAGCCTAGGCCTGGCACCAAATGTTCACCAAATTATGGTCTCACTTCTGTAAACTGTGCAATAGAAACGCTGTCCTGGTGGACAGGTTGCAAAAGGCACAGATCTGGGGTGCAGGGCCAGGTGTGGACTGAAAGAAAGGGCTCATTTCTGGACAATTTCAGGGGCCACAGACCTGGACATCAGGTCCGTGTGAGGAACTTCCCCAAGGCCGACACTGACACGGTGAGCTGTAAGACTGGGCGGTTGGGAAGGTTGCAGGGCCCCGTGCTCGAAACCCCGCCACCTCGAGTTCCTCATCCCTGCAAATACCTGCAGTCTCATGGCAGCAGCATGTTACGTCGAATACATTTGCATTTATACTGAATTGCGGAATGCACGCTGGGTCTTAAAATGTTAACATTAACCAGAAAGGATATTTAAAGATAAGCAGAGGAGTAAGTCGCTGATTCTGAATCTTTATTTACTATAAACATTTTTAATTACCTTTATATTGAATGCCTTATAAATAATTCAGTAGGCTACACCATCTGCTATGCAAATTTTAACCAAAATTACTGTTTTCAGCAGAATAGGACCGCGGTGTATTAATAGGACAGCGTTTCTCATTTTGGCTTGTTTATGTTGATGTTCTTAGCAACTTGCAGGGCGCAGAAAGGGGTTTAGCACCAGTTTATGCATTCATTCATGCATTCATTCATTCATTCATTCATTCACAAAGGGTCGGTGAGCGCTATTCTCTGTCAGCCCCTGGACGAGGTCCTGTGGGTGTACAGTTTCTTTAACAGTACTCCTCATTTATCAGCTTAAGGTGACAAACGGGTGGTCGAGGTGTCTGGGGCGGACCTGATGGCCAGTGTGCCCAGCAGATCTGTAAGACTGATCTCCGAGCGGCCCTGGAAGGACCCGGTTCCTTTCCTTCCCCTTCCTGTAGGTAGCACTAAGAATCTTCACAGAACGTGCTGGGAAGGTCACGCCCTGGGATCCTGAGGAGCTGCGGGAAGAGCACAGGTCTTGCTCCTGTCCTTCCAAGCGATGCAGCGTCTCGAGGTCCCCCCACCAGGGACCACCAGGTGCTGTTCCTCCCCTCACCGGAAGCCGGGTGGCTCTCAGTGCTCTGCCTGGTGAGGCCCAGGGCCCAGGGCAGGCTGCCTTTCAGGGTCCCCCGCTGAGGTGCCAGGGGTCACACACAGCCGTTCACATCCACCCTGCAGGGTGCTGGGGTTTTGCAGGACCTGTTCATGGAGCCCTTGCTGATTGTCTAGCAGCGACACATCGCTTTGTATGACTCCTGTGTGCGTCTAGCTCGCCGGACTCGGGCAACTGCGGACACTGTGGCCTGAGACGCACTGGGTCCCCCTGTTCCTGGGGCTGAAGCGGTGATGAGCCCCGCTGTCCTCCAGGCAGAAGGAGTCCTCCCTTGGGATCCAGAAACTATGCTCAACAGGACACATGGAGACCCCAGGTAAGCCTCGAGGGGCTGGCGTCAAGTGTCCCATGGATGGGGACCTGCAGATGACAGAACCAACTGGACCAAACTGTGCCCTTTGTTAAAGGAAGGCCGGCACTGGCATTTAGGTTTTCATATACGAAATCTCTCACTTAATCCTGCAAATGGCTCTAATGGGTTTGGAGGAAACGACTCCATAGGTCGAATCAAATGTGTGGATGAGCTGGAGTGAGCGCTGGGGTCAGTGCGGATTCTGCATGCTGCAGAGTTGCTGGAGGAAGAAGGGAACAGAAGGGGAGAGAGGAGGGAGGAAGGGAAGAGGAAGGGAGGGAGGAGGGGAAGAGGAAGGGAGGGAGGAGGGGAAGAGGAAGGGAGGGAGGAGGGGAAGGGGAGAGAGGGAGGGAGGAAGGGAAAGGAAGGGAGGGAGGAAGGGAGGTGGAGGAGAGAAAAGAGCAGGAGGGAACATGGAGGAGTGGAGGAAGGAAGAGCAGGGAGGAAGGAGGGAAGAGGAAGGGGAGAGGAAGGAAAGATGAGAGGAGAGAAAAGAGAAGGAGGGGACAGGGAGGAGGGGAAGGAAGGAAGGAGGAAAGAGGAAGGGAAGGGGAGAGAGAGAGGAGGAGGGAGAGGGAGAAAAGAGAGGAAGAGAAGGGAGAAAGGGGAGGGAGGGAGGAGGAGAGAGAAGGAGGGAGGAGGCTCCTCTGTGGCATTCTCCAGCTCACATAGAGTGACTGCAGGAGTCTGTCCCCGGCCTTCCTGGGATAGAGGTGACCAGAAAGCCCTCACTCTCAGTCCCTTCCTGGACCAAAGGAGCAATTTCCAGGTAACGCACTGGCCAATGCACTTTGCTGTCTGCCTGGGTGGACCCCGGGCACTAGGGGTGAGCAGGGCACGTGGGGCGTGTTTGGGAGGGAGGTCTTAACTAGACACTTGAATTATAAGTGAGGTCCAGGAAAGAGAAGCCAGGCTCTTGGAAACTGCCTCTGGAACGCCTGCGTGGAGCCAGCTGTGAGGACTCTGGCCCTCAGGGAATATGTGTGGTGCCCCCTGAGGGGCCTGAACACCAAGACCCCAGGAGCTTCTTCCATGGAAAGAAACTCCTCTCTACTGATTTACTCATTAGTTGGTGCTTGTAATGAACTCACAAATGTTATAATGTGCTGACTATGGCTCGTACTCCCCCTACACACACGCTCATATGCACACACATGCAAATACACCACAAGATCCCACACATACACACCAACACACATTCACACTCAGAATCACCTACACACCTCACACACACACACACACACACACACACACACACACACAGTAGCAGCACCCTCACAGGTAAACAGATACATGCACACACACATACACACGCCAATATATCCACATACAATACAAACATGCACACACAATCACATCCACACACATAGCAATCATGCACACAACTACACACACACACTGCACATTGCAGACACCTCTCACTCCTCAGTCTGCCGGTGCTGAGGCCAGGAGAGGCAGGAAGGGCCTGGAAGAGCCCTGGTTTGGTGCACCCAAGGCCATGTGGCGGTACTGACTGCCACCCTGACGTCACATCTGTGGCCTCTTCGTGAACAGAGACAGCAATTTCCAAAAAGCAAATCAACTGGATTCAGCCAAATTAATTGAAATATTAGCAAAACTGGCCAAGATGGCTTTATTCTGCCAGCACTGTCGAACGCCTTCTCCCGGATACCTCAGTGGCCACTGCATCAGAGCCCCTTTGGATGAGCTGTCATTTCCCCGGGTCCACCTCCGGCTCCTGGGTTCAGGGGCATCCAGGCTGCACCCTGGTATTTGTTGGGGAGGCAGCCAACCCTCCCTCGGCTCCCTCTCCTGCGACTCCGCAGGCTGCGGGTGCAGCGACTCCCCATTTGATCCACAGACCTCAGCACCATTTGTTTTCTTATTCAGATTATTGGACTGAGTGCCAGAGCTGCATATGAAATCTACTGCAGCTGATTATTACGGCGCTAAAGATCTCTCTTGGTGCTGGCATTTTATCCCTGGCTTTCATATTGGTAACCCTTTTTATTTCCTAATATCCCCTGTGTCTGGCAGCGCGCTCTAACCTCTGACACCAGGAACTCAGTCAATAAACCCAACGCTCTTTGATCCGCAGGATTATGGGATTGCTTTTTATGCAAAGGGAAACATCAGGATAAGCAAATAGGGAAGGGAAAACCCCTCCGGAGCAAGGGGGTTTGAAGAAGCAGAAGAAACAATTCCGGAACATTTGCAATGCAAACCTCACCGGACATCTGAGCTGTCTTTATCAGCTGTAAGAAAGGAGACCAGACGCCAGGCAGCGCGCGGTTCTGTACCATAATTCGGGGTGCGTGCAACTTTCTTCTGGTGATTTATGGGAAGCACATTGCTCTGCGGTTTTACATACTGGGTATCCTTGGCTACACGCGGCTGCACACGTGCTCACCGCCCTTCTGAAGCAATGATGCCCTCTCGGACTCAGCCACCAGGGACACTATTGTGACTTCCCTGTCTCAGACTCCTACAACCCGCTCGAGGGACTAGAACACCATCCTATGTGTGGTCCTTCTCCATTGCCTCTCAAAAGTACACAGTTGTTCCTGGGTATCTGCGGGGGGTTGGCCCGGGACCCCTCCCCATCACAAAGCCTGCAGATGTTCCATTCCCTTATATAAAATGCTGTAGTATTTGCATACCACGACACACGCCCTCTTGTATACTTTAAGTCGCCTTTAGATTCCTTATAATTCTTGTTGCAATATGAATGCCAAATAAATAGTTGCTATACTGTACTGGTTAGGGAATAATGACAGGAAAAAAGTCTATACATGCCCAATAGAGCTGCAATATTTTTCTGAGTATTTTCTACCCACAGTTAGTTGATTCTATAGACATGGAGGATATGGAGGGCCTACTGTACGATCTCTTAAGACTGGACATTTCCTACATCAGCACTCCTAACTTCCATAGACTCTGCCCTGTGCTACCTGATGGTTGCACATTTCACCTCGCAACCATCCTCCTCCTCCTCCTCCTCCTCCTCCTCCTCCTCCTCCTCCTCCACCTTCTTCTTCCTTTCTTTCTTTTGTGGTACTTGGGATTGAACCCAGGGACATTCTACCTCTGAGCTAAACCCTCAGCCCTTTTTTAGTTTTTGTTTTGAAGCAGGGTCTCACTAAGTTACTGAGGCTGTCCTCGAACCTGTGATCCTCCTGTCTCAGCCTCCTAAGTACTGGGATTACATGTGTGTGCCACCATACCCAACTCAAATTTCACTTTTTCTAGGGGAGATTCCTTTACTCTCAGAGCAGGCATTGTGTGAGATGTTTGCCACAAGAAGTCCCATTCGAGATGGGCGACTTTCCTTTTGTACGCTTTCCATGGTCTCTAGGGAAGGCCTTGAGGTCATGTTTTGAACGCAGGGGAGGACTCAGGGCAGGACTCAGGACGCTGCCGCCCACGAAGGTGCAGGCTTGACACGCCTCCTCAGAGAGGGCCTCCCCGGGGCCTGTGGTCTTCGATAACCCCCGGCTCTGTCTGCCTTTGTGCACTTCGCTGAGAGGGGGCCTGCGAGGGACTGCGGGGGGGGGTACTATCTCGCAATAGTAGCGTATTTTTATCACTCTGTTCCATTTACCTCTTACCCACACAACTGGAGAGCAGACAGGCTTCTCTGCCACCAGGGAAATCTGCAGATGGGCATTTTATTTCTGATCACCCAAAGTCATTGTGGAGATGAATCAGGAACTCTACAGGAACCCTACAGAATCAAGATGGGCACCTGCAGTGGGGAGGGGGCCACTCAAGCCCCCCCCCTCTGCCTCACGCACTGAGGCCAGCCCTGCTTCCGTCCCACAGCCACCACCCAGATAACCCTGGCGGGTCTTGGGAGAGGGGACCCTGGGACCCTTATGACACCCCCGCGTCCCAGGAGGGGCACCTGGGAGAGCTGCTGGGCCTCAGAAGCTATTGGGCAACGGGTGCTCACAGAGCTTTGAGGGGGCTGGCAGCTAAACCTGGACAGGGACCTTCTCCTCGCTACTTGCTGGAAGTTGGAGCTTGGTTTTAGAACCTAGAACCCGGTGCCACCCCATGGAGGGGTGAGAAGCCCCACAAATACTGACAAGAAGCCTAAGACATCACTTTTCCGGGGGGGTGGGGGTACTGAATGAAGTAGTGAAGAATGAGACTCTGAGCTGGGTCGAATTGGTGACTTGGGGTGGCTTGGGGATTGGGGTACGCTGGAGAAACCTCAGGGAGAGCTGGGTGTGTTCGGGTCATCAGCATCTGGGGAGATGTGAGCCTGGGAATCAGCCAGGCCCCACACCCAGACCCAGACCCCCAGGAGGGAGGCAGGGCGGTTGGGACAGTGCAGTGGGGACCGACTCCCTCAGAAGTCAGAAGCCAAACCCAGAGGGCAGAGCTGAGAACAGGGAGCCAGAGAGGGCAGGGCAGGGTTTGTGGAACATCAGACCTACAGCATGATCGATTTCAATTATTTTCAAGGGTGAGCAAATAATTGTAAAAGAATAGACTCCATTATATATAGATATTTCATTGAAAAGCTGTGTGAAAAATAACATTCTCAACGACGGTTTCAAATCGCTTTAATTTCAGAAAAATTATAAGCATTTGGAAATCATCATATAACAAATAAATCCTCAAATCATCAAAATTAATCAAGTTTTAAAGTGACTTTATAGCGATGGCAGGATATCTACCTAAGGAAATTAGAAATTTCTATTTTGTGCTCACACCTATTTTCTAATTATATGTACGAAAATTTAATTCAAAATTTTTATATATTTTTGCATGAGAACTATATTAACTTAGTATATTCTTTTAATATTATGGATAGTACATGATATAAAAATATATACATAACGGGCGTGGTGGCACATGCTTGTAATCCCAGTACTTTGGGAGGTGGAGACCAGAGGATCCGGGTTCGTGGCCAGCCTCAGCTCTCTCTCTCTCGCTCTCTCTCTCTCTCTCTCTTTCTCTCTCTCTCTCTACTTAGTGAGGCCCTCCACAACTTCGTGAGACCCGATTTCAAAAGAAAGTATAAAAAATAGGGCCGGGGGTATAGCGCAGAGGTAGAACGCCCCTGGGTTCAATCCCTGGTACCGCAAAAAAATATATATATACATATGTTAAAATTGACATATTTTAGAATAAATTTGCCTTGCTAATGAATTTTATATAAGAAACTTTGAAGCACACCATGGGCTTTTCGGAAATGCTTGTCTAATTATACAAAGAGAAAATTTCTCAACAAATCTGACAAGAAGCTCACTTTTAAGCAACAACAACAACAAAAGAAGGAGCACCACTCATTTGAAAATAATTATTTGAAAGAACACTTCTAATCCCCCATGTACATTGCTCAACAATATTATCAAGAACATGCACATCATTTCCCATGATACGCTTAAAGACATATTCAAAAAGCACCTTTGTTAAAATCTAAACATGTCACAACATCGCTAAATAAGGTCATGACCCATAATCTTCTTTTTGAGCAAACTTTAAATAAAACCTATCATCTGCTCTCCTTGTGAAATCACTGAACACCAGAACAAGTGTTCTCGGAGGCCAGCCCCCTGCCTCAGTGTGGGGGAGGCTTTTGATTTCAAAGGCTTCGAGAATACCCCAACCTTCAAAACAAGCTCCGGGGACAGTTCCCTCCTGGCCATTTCTCAGCGTCACTCTGGGACAGCAGATGATGGTCCATCCAACTCTTTGAAAGAGGATATACCATATTGTAAAATTGTGTTCTCGCCCAGGGCAATCTGGAAACGCTCATTGGTGTTTCCTTACCCACAGGGATGGTGTCTGTAGCAGCCCTCTGCGTGTGGCCCGGTCTGCAGGTGGGAGCCTGGAAGAGGACAGCAGCCACCAGGATACCACAGGAAGGAGGCACATGAGGCTTCTGGCTTCTGGTTCCGTCCGGAGACAACACACCACCAGGCAGGAATCGGCTAAGTTCCTCGCGTCTCAGTGTCAGTATGTAGAGCAAGGAGTTTTTAAGAATAGTGATTTCCATTTTAAAACCCTGTGACTGAAGTAGTCAGGCCCACCTGAACTGTAAGGGACCTGGCTATGAAGCGGAGGAGAGAGTGAAGGAGTGGTGTGGGGAAACTGACTAACTGAAGAAGAACAAAACCGATAAGAAATATCATGCGCCTCTGTCTCTTATTACACAATGTGAGTTGCAGATGGATTAGTGTCAAATGTCAGACCTGGAACCCTACAACCAGGGTGAGTAATAGCCATTGGAAATAGCAGAGTTAAAAAAAAATCACAAAGGTAAATATTGAGGTTCAATATCATAAAATATGTAAATCATAAAATGTGAACTTTTTATTTGTTAATACAATAAAAAGTAAAAGACCCATGACAAATTAGAAAATATGAATGAAGTCTTAATTTTTATACAAAAACTAATAAAATATATAAGAAAGCATCCCAATTGATAAAGGCTGTGAAGATGCAATTTACAAAGAAGACATATAAAATGCCAATAAACTTATATGGAACAGTTAATTGCATGAGTAAGCAAAAATCAAAAAGTATTACATAGGTAAACCACACAATGATAAATCAAGGATTGCTTATTGCATTGGGGAATTAATGATTTTTATTCAAGGTACAGAGAAACATGAATTCTTATGCGTGGATGCTTGATTAAGCAAATTTAAAAAGTGAGCCCCAAATTAACTGAGGATGTTAGCTATATTATTGAATAGCCTGAAAAGTATTCTTGTACTTTACCTCATAAATTCTACTTCTAGGAAGTTTGCTAACTAAATCATCAGCGTTATATGCAAATCTCTGCCATAACAATTATATTGAATGTCTTGAAAAACTGAAGATGGGCTTTGCATTTTATGATAAAAATTCATATCTTGGGGAATTGCACTGGGGCTCCCTCTGCCAGAAAGGCTCTTGTCCCAGAAACCTGCAGGGCTGACGTTCACTTCCTCCGAGTCTCTGTTCAAACATCATCTTCCTAGAGACCCAATACCCCTGACCGCTGATCTGAAATCGCACCTCCTGCCTCCGCTGCAGTCCCAGCTCCACAGCCTGCAGCTGCCCTCCACTCTCAGTTTGGGGGAACAAAATGTGTTTTCCTCCCAAGCCAGGCTCTGCATCTCACTCCACACTCTCCTCTCCTGGATTGGCACACGGGTCGGAGTGCTGGATTAAGTCAATACTGTTTAATACCTTCTCCCAACATCCTGGGACACATCCAAGGTGAGTATTATTATACTGAATTGGTGAGAAGATGGAGGCGCAGGAGGGAAGACGGACCAAAGCGGTATCCTGCGCTGCATCCAGGCCAAGTCCAGACACCATGGGGCAACTTGCGGGACTGACTCCCACAAGTTTGCTTTGGAGGGGTGAGGAGGGTGATGGGGTTCCCAAGAGGGAGCACTGTGGTAGAGAGGATGTGAGCAGGACACATCTGCAGATAGGTGGGCAGAGGATAAGAATAGGATCAACAGAAATCGAAGGAATTTCTTCCCAATCTGTCAACTCCAGAGTCACCTCAATACTCAAACTACTTCCATCCATAGGGCCTATGGACTGAGTCAAATGGCCGAATACTTCCAAGAAGGTGACTAGGCGACAAGATGATGGAGAAAAATAGCCCCCCATCAGTAAATTTTTAATATTAATTGCCAGGGTGAGTGAATTATGGTTTCATCTTCCTGTTATACCATAGAGCTCTTATTAAGTGAGTGCCCAGCTTGCAGGTTTCTTGAGTAGGGCTAGTTAATGGTGCATTCCTTTTAGATTTCTTTTGGCTTTGTATTTTTAGGAAAACTGATTTATAGTTAGTAAGAATAAAAGGTTGATAGACGATGGGGTGATAATGAGCGTGGCCAAATGGGTAACTGGAAAACTAGGGTGATGACAGGACCCCTTCACCTTGATTCGAAATGGTCTGGAAACTGTACAAAGGTCTTGGATTTTTTACATCATTATTATTTTTTCCTGTGCTATCTCTTCCCTTTTGGGGTTATTTATCTTCTTGATCTTTCTTCCTGCCTTTGAGTGAGCCTCCAGAAAGGAATGGGTCTAACCTATCCTTCCGTGACATCAGTCAGCTGCGCGGCTGCTTCTGGTCTCCAGAACCTGGCGTGGCCCGTGCAAGGCAGGTTTCTTCGTGGTTGCTCTGCATCAGGCTCGGCGGCTGTCTGTCAACCTGCACACTGCAAGCTGAGCCTCACCAGCACCAGGCGCTGCACGGAGAAGGCGGAGGCAGGGGCCCGGGCCAGGGAAGCACAGAATCCCGCTCAAGCACTTTGGGCACCTTAGACAGATTTCTTTTTTTTTTCTTTTTTTCTTTTGCGGTACCGGGGATTGAACCCAGGGGTGTTCTACTTCTGCGCTACACCCCCGGCCCTATTTTTTTATACTTTATTTTGAAACCAGGTCTCACGAAGTTGCGGAGGGCCTCACTAGGTAGAGAGAGAGAGAGAGAGAGAGAGAGAGAGAGAGCGGAGGCTGGCCGCGAACCCGGATCCTCCGGTCTCTGCCTCCCAAAGTACTGGGATTACAAGTGTGCGCCACCACGCCCGGCTCTAGACAGATTTCTTGATTGGCCAAAGTCTTCGTTTTCTCATCTCCAAACTGGGGTCATAAGCCTCTTGACCACACAGGGCCATTGCTCGGCCCACCTGGCCTGCAGCCCCGGCCTGAGGGCTAGCTCTGCAGGCTGCCCTGGGCAGTAGAGAGGGAATCTCAAAACGCCTGGAGGACTCAGGAGGTAGACTGGGCGTTTGGGGAGATGTTTACCTGAAGGACTGTGGAAGGACTTGACCCTACAAGTCCATATTCTACTTTATACACTGGGAGCCACGTGCTGGGCCCACTGTTCTGACAGAAGACATTCAGACCCAAGGGGAGGGAGGATTTCCTGTAAAGGGGAAAAAGGACTCTTGTCATGTCTACATATGAAACCGAGTCTTACTGGGCAGTCAGTCCTTCTATTCAGTACTTACTGACTGCTGGACCTCAGAGAGCAATGTAGCAAGTGTTCATTTCATTCAACCCAGGGATGCCCGGGGTGCAGGGACCTGGGGTGAGGAGGGGAATCGTAGAGGCCCCTGCTGCCTTCCCCCCCAGGAATCAGTACCCACAGACAGGCTGCACGCCTCTTGGCCTCTTGTTCTCAGCCTCCAGGCCTCCAAAGCTGCTTTCAGGAGTCCCACTCAGGGCAGTGCAGGCTGCTTGCAGATCCTTATGACATATGTGGATGGGACACTTGAGTTTTGACTGTTTGTGGGAAAGAAGCTAGCGGGTACGGTGGCTGGAACTGTGTCTGTCCTTGCACAAGAGCCAGCATGTTAAATTCTGATCCACAGTAAACAAATAGAGAATTAATTCTTAATTGAAGAAAAGTAGTGTGTATCAAGTTCTAATTGGAAAGCAATCCTCTTTGCAAACAACACATATATCAGCAGAGTTTTTTTTTTTTTTTTGTACTGGGGATGAAACCCAGGGACGTTCTATCTCTGAGCTACATGCTCAGCCCTATCTTTTTATTTTTTAATTTGAAACAAGGTCTCACTAGATTGCCGAAGCTGGCCTTGAAGCTGTGATCCTCCTGTCTCAGCCTCCTAAGTACTGGGATGACAGGCGTGTGCCAGCAGGCCCGGCTAGCTTTTCGCTCTGGGCTCTTCCAACGCGCCACTCACCTTCAGCATCTCCCGGGGCAAGGCTCACTTCCAGACCGGGGACCCCACACAAGGGCCGACCCACCGCTCAGTGACACCACCTGGAGCGTCCTCATGGCTTGTGGCCCCAGCTCTGCACTGGCGTCTCCCCTGCTGGTGCTCAGTAGAGCACCGCCCTCTGCCCTGCAGCTCAGGGGCACAGGCTGCGTCCTGCCGGGCGTCCTCACCAGCTAGAGATGGACGGACACCCCTGCTCCTTCTCATGTCCCCCCCCACTCCAGAGCATCAGGATGAGAAGAACTCATCCCATCAAGGAGGGACCCAGGAGCCCTTCCCGCAGGTTCCCACACCGCCCTGCGGGACATGCCTACCTAACGGCCCCTGTGCCTCTGGTTGGGGAGGGAGGGAGGGCGTGCCCAAGCACCTTCATCAATACCAACCTTCACTTCTACATCTTCAGTTCCAAGGGAAGTAGAATAGCACTAAATATTGAAGGCTTCTTCTTTTTTTTTATTTTTTGCGGTACTGGGAATTGAACTTGGGGCATTCTACCTCCCAGCTACACCCCAGCCCTATTTTATTTTTATTTTGAAACAGGGTCGTGTTAGGTTGATGAGGGTCTCACTACTTGCTGAGGCTGTCCTCGAACCTGTGATCCTCCTGTCTCAGCCTCCCAAGTACTGGGATTACAAGTGTGTGCCACCAAGCCCAGCTTGAAGGCTTCTTTTTATTTGAAAAGGTAAAAACTAAAAAATTTCCAGTAAGACATGCAATTGTGCACATACAAAAACATAAGCATAAAGTGTAGGAAAGAACACTGTTCTGAAAAGAATTTACAAATTCCCAGAAATTCCACTGCAGTGTGGGTAACTGTGGCTAAAAACTGCAAGGGTCAACTCTGTAGCCAGGCAAAGCCTGATTTCTACCGGTGCCTTATTTAGTAGCTGTGCGATCTTGTTCAAGTTAATTGACCTCTCTGAGTCCCATAATCCACAATCTGCTTGTGAGGTGTAGAACTGGTTTTTGGAAACTCCAAAATACATCTGGCACAAGTCAGGTGCTTAACACATGGAAGTCATCGTACTTAATATCCTGCCATTGATTAATTTTTCATAAAAAAGCATGTAATAAACAAGGGGGCTTGACCTGGGTTTTAGGTTAGCTACTCATACTTGCCAATCACCGTCTTTTCTTTTTTTTTTTTTTTGCGGTACTGGGGATTGAACACAGGGGCGTTCTACCTCCAAGCTACACCCCCGGCCCTATTTTTTATACTTTATTTTGAAACCGGGTTTCACGAAGTTGCGGAGGGCCTCACTAAGTAGAGAGAGAGAGAGACAAGGAGAGAGAGAGAGAGAGAGAGAGAGAGAGAGAGAGAGCTGAGGCTGGCTGCGAACCCGGATCCTCCGGTCTCCGCCTCCCAAAGTACTGGATTACAAGCATGCGCCACCACGCCTGGCTAATCACCGTCTTTTCTGAGATGTGGAAAGGGGAGAGAGGAGAGAGGACCAAGGAGAGCGATTGAAGAGAGGTGGAGGGAGGCACGTTCGGAGTGGAGCGAGGGAGCCGGGTGACGGAGGGGGCGGTAGA
>PVJS01028453.1:0-25493 GCA_004027185.1 Glis glis | reverse complement strand
CGTGCTACGCCCCCGGCCCTATTTTTTATACTTTATTTTGAAACCGGGTCTCACGAAGTTGCAGAGGGCCTCACTAAGGAGAGAGAGAGAGAGAGACAGAGAGACAGAAAGAGAGAGGGCAAGAGAGCTGAGGCTGGCTGTGAACCTGGATCCTCCGGTCTTCGCCTCCCAAAGTACTGGGATTACAAGTGTGCGCCACCACGCCCGGCTCGGAGAGAGTATTTTTCAAGCAACCTTTTTGTTATTTCTCCAGGAATCACACCTCTTGGTTGCTGTTTGCCTATAGCCTAGGTGGAGGGCATTGTCCCCCCTGAGCCTCCCTTCAGGGCCTCACCCTCTCCTGGTGGGCCCCCTCTGCTGCTCTGGAGGGATTCCACCCTTGTTCTTCATGAACCAGATGACACCGATGAGATCCAGTGTGCCCTTTGTTGGAGAGAACTTGGACAGTCAGGACTGAGTAGATTCAGTGTTGGGAGCCAGGAGAAATGATGCTGGAGAGAACCAGAGAAAGTATAAGCACTAGTTCTGTCCCTTAAGAACTGCAGGGCCTGGGCAGGTTGCATACACTCAGAATTCAGTTTTCTTAGCTATATAACAGGGAAACAACAATATCCATTTCTTAAGGTTGTTCTAAAGTCACCTGAGATAGAGGATGCAGAGCGCTTAGCATGGTGCCAAGCAGGGAGGGAGCCCTCAGTAAACATGAGTTCTCAGGAGCTCTTAATATATGGTGGGATGGAGCCAGGGGCATGTGGAGGAAAGAAAACAGAAGGGCCACAGTGAGCTAGAAGCTGGGCTTGGAGGATTTAGGGAAGACAACTGTTTCTATCAGTCCAAGCTTTGATCCAGTGTCTTCCTACAGGGTCCCCCGGGGTGGGGGTAGGGGTGGCTGGCCAGCTTCCATGTAGAGTCCAGGTTTTGAACTCATGAATAGGGGCAGCAGCTCCTCTGTTTTGCAGCCTCATCTATCTGAACCACAGGCAAGAGGGAAGGTAAGAAGGTCCTAAGTGGCTAGACAGGTGGTACATGCTCCACACACCAAGCAAAGTTACTGTCCCCAAGCCTGGGTATCCTTACTTTATACACACTTGTAATAAACTTCATTATCTCATTGTCAAATCCACAGAGGAGCAGAGATAGAAGACGGGGGACCAGACACTTTGAGCAGAGAGAAGTGGCAGCTGATGGTCTGATAAGTAAGGAGACAGAAGAAACATAAAAGCAGACATAATTAACAGTCACAGCTCCCGGGCTCTTTAGAGGAGCTCCTGAGAGCCACAGTGTGTGCTGACCCAAATCATAACTAATGTTCCAGATCTTGACCCAGCTGGAGGATGGTCAAGTACATTCAGTGGATTTTAAGAAGCCACTTGATTGTGTGCTGTGGACAACATAGATCCTTGGGTGGGTCGTGCTTTCTAGTGTACATAAACTTACTTCCTTTGCATTTAGTTTCCATGTGTTTGACTATCATTTGGTTCCCCTGATAATCCTTGTTCCCATGATGAATCCAGGAAGGGTTAATATTATCATTTCCCATTTTGCAGAGGAGGAAATTAAGACCTAGAATGGCTAAGAGATTTGCCCAGGCTGATAAAACTAGAGAGATAGATCTGGGTTTGACTCCAGCACTTCTGACTTAGTACAAAGGTCCATCCCCTGCAGAAGTTCCCAAGATGTGTTCCTTAGAGCACAGGGCTCTGCCCAGGAGCCAGGAACTGCGCAGGGTGCAGAGGAGGCCTGTGAGCAGGCTATGGCTTCCACCTCTGATTTGGTGAGAAGTGTATTTGGAGGCATTTCCTTCCAAAATGATTAGATCCAAAGAAAGTTGTGGGGCTGTGTGCATAGTGGGGTAAACCTACTTTCTGGAAAACTTGATCATTCAGAATGACTTCCCCCAACAATGTCACAGTCTTACTGGATTCGGGTTCTCTGAGGACCACCCCAGGCAGGTGCTCAGCCTCCATTCACCACGACCTACTCCATGCACACAGGGTCCTCAGGCCACCCAGGGCCACTGGCACCCTTTACAGTCCTGTCCAATGGGTCAAATATGTTCCTCCCCCTCACCTCAAAAGTCACCCAGAAGGTGTCCTATTCCCTCAGAGTCCTGCTCAGAGACAACTAGCAAATCCTAAAGGACACCCCGCTGAGAGAGCACACTTCTTTTTTTTAATTTATACATTTGTACTTTATTGGTGCGATGTAATTATACATCATAGTGAGATTCCAAGTGATAACAAACATACATGCACACACCACTTGGTGTATTTCCCTCCATATACCCACCCCCCTTCCCTCTCCCTCCCCCCATACATGTTAGTGAGATTGGCAGTGAAATCTTGTATGAACATAACCTTATTTGAACTCTTCCTTTCCTCAATTCTTGTTTTTTCCCCACCCCAATTCCCTTCCCCAATCTCCTTCTGCTATTCTACTGGTCTCTCTCCTCATTTGACTGAAGTCCCTTTTGCTTCCTATTTTTGTTCTAGCTTCCACATATGAGAGGAAACATATGACCCTCGACTTTCTGAAACTGGCTGATCTCAGCATAATATTCTCTAGTTCCATCCTTTTTCCTGCAAATGACATAATTTTGTTCTTTTTAACAGCTGAGTAAAATCCCATTGTGTGTATATACCACATTTTCGTTCTCCATTCATCTATTGATGGACACCTAGGTTGGTTCCATAATTTGGCTATTGTGAATTGCACTGCTATAAACATGGGTATGCATGCATCACTAGAGTGTTCTAACTTCAATTCCTTTGGAAAGATACCAAGGAGTGGTATGGCTGAGTCCTATGGTGGTTCCATTCCTAGTCTTTTAAGGAACCTCCATACTGATCTCCAAAGTGGTTGTACTAATTTACAATCCCACCAACAGTGTATAAGAGTTCCTATTTCCCCACATATTCGCCAACATTTATTATTGTTTATGTTCTTCATGATTGCCAATTGGAGTCAGATGGAATCTCAGGATAGTTTTTATTTGCATTTATCCGATGGCTAATGATGTTGAAAATTTTTTCATATATTTGTTGGTCATTTGTATTTCTTCTTTCAAGAAGTTTGTGTCTATTCATTTCAGTAACCTTTTCGTGTGTGTATGTGTGTGGTACTGGGGACGGGACCTAGGGAATTCTACCTCCAAGCTATACCCCCAGACCTATTTTATTCCTTTATTATCTTAAAACAGGGTCTCACTAAGTTGCAGAGGGCCTCACTAAGTTGCTGAGGCTGGCCATAAACCTGCGATCCTCCTGTCTCAGCCTCCCAAATACTGGGATTACAAGCATGTGCCATCACGCCCGGCTCAATAGTCCATTTTTTAATTGGGTTATTTGTGTTTGTTTGGTTGGTTGTTGGTTTTATTGGTGTTAAGTGTTTTGAGTTCTTTATATAGTGTAGATATCAGTCCTCTATCAAAGAAGTAGCTGGCAAAGATTATCTCCCAATCTGTAGGCTCTCTCTTCAGACTCCCGAGTATAGCCTTTGCTGTGTAGAAGCTTTATAATTTGATAGCATCCTATTTATTGATTCTCAATTTTATTTCCTGAGCTTTATGGATCATGTTGAGGAAATCCCTACCCGTGCCTATATGTTGGAGAGTTGGACCTATGACCTCTTCTAGTAATTGCAAAGTTTCTGGTTTAATTTCTAGGTCTTTGATTCATCTTGAGTTGACTTTTGGAGAGCACACTTCTTTTTTTGTGTCTTCTCCATCTGACACAGACCATGTTAAGCTTTTTAAGGTGGGCTTGTGGCTGAATCTCCCCAACTCTGAACAATGAGCACTTATTGGATGAGTGACAGGTGTCACTCTGCATCTCAACAGTCACCTCTTGCACACTCATAATATTACCCCCAATACAGTTGGCCCTTTGTATCCATGGGTTCCAATCCTCGGATTCAACCAACTGAAGATCAAAAACATTAAGGAAAAAAATTGTGTCTGTAAGCCGGGCATGGTGGCGCATGCTTGTAATCCCAGTACTTGGGAGGCTGAGACAGGAGGATCACAGTTTCACTGCCAGCCTAAGCTACTTAGTGAAGCCCTCTGCAACTTAGTGAGACCCTGTTTCAAAATAAAGAATAAAAAATAGGACTGGGGGTGCAGCTTGGAGGTAAAATGCCTCTGAGTTCAATCCCCAGTACCAAAAAAAAAAAATAATTGTATCTGTACTGAATATGTACAGACTTTCCCTGAATAATAAGCACAACAACTATCTACCTAGCATTTACATTGTATTAGGTATTATAAGTAATGTAGAGATGATTTAAAGTCTACAGGATGGTGTGCATAAGTTACATGCAAATGTTACGCCATTTTACATAAGGGACTTGAGTATCCACCAATTTGGGTGTCGCAGGGGGTCCTGGAACCAGTACCCCACAGATATCAAAGGATGACTGTAGTTTATTCTTAATGTGGGGATACCAGGCCCCTAACAAGAGTTACTTGGATAGAGAGCCCTTTGGTGACACCATATAGGTGGTTGCTACTTCATCCAGGAAGACCTGTCCTGCTCACTCTTTGAAACCTCCTGCTGTGCCGGCTTCTTATCTCCACATTTGCACCACCCTCATCGGAAGTAAAGTGGCATCCAGATGTTAGTCATTAACACATGTTACCACCGTCATCATTCAGACACTTAGGCAAGATAAAAAGTCTGTGCTAGGTATGGTAAGAGGGAAATTATACTTCTGCTTCTTCACCTGGCCATTTAGAATTAAATACACCTAATAGTAAGTGTTTGGTAAGTGGCAGTGCTTATTATTATTATTCCTGCTGTTCCCTACTTGTCGGGAGCAGGTGAGCTAACTGACAGATCCCAGACTAAAATCCTAGTGAGTCAGGCAAGGTGGCATAGACAAGTGTGGAATGAGTGATACAAACTGGGTCTTCATGGAAACTTTCCTAGTCCGTCCTATCTTTCCTCTAAGTAAGAGGTCATTTTGGAGCTGAAGGACACCCTGGGGATGGGGGCCTTGAAGTGAGCCTCATGGTTCATCAAGACCTAGATAGGGCCGGGCGTGGTGGCGCACACTTGTAATCCCAGTACTTGGGAGGCTGAGACCGGAGGATCCAGGTTCGTGGCCAGCCTCAGCAACTTAGTGAGGCCCTCCGCAACTTAGTGAGACCCTGTTTCAAAATAAAGAATAAAAATTAGGTCTGGTGGTATAGCTGGGAGGTAGAATGCCCCTAAATTCAATCCCCAGTACTGAAAAAAATATATATCTAGAGAGGAAGGGAGGGAGGAGGGGCATTGCAAGCAAGGGCACCTGTAAGTGCAAAGGGCAAAGGTGGTGACACACCATGTGTGGAGCGAGGGACATTTGGGGAGAAGACAGTGAGAGGATGCATAGGATGGGGAAAGAGGCAGATTAGATGGGGAAACGAGGATGAGGAGTTTGCTAAAGTCTTTAGCAAAATGAAGACAGAGAAAATGAAGACAGAGAAAGGGGAGGGAGTAGCATACGTGCAAGCTGTGTGCCTCTTGTCCGTGTTCTGTTTTATCCTGACAGCAGCCCTGTGGTGTAGGTATTATCTCCATTAGGCAGATGAGGAACCTGAGGCTCAAAGAGGTTCAGTAAGTTGCTTTAAGTCACCAGCAAATAAATTGCTAGTGCAGGATTGGAACCCAGGTCCAAGGTTCATGTTCTCAACACAGATGTGCAGCACCTGAGGAATCTCTGTCTCAGGGGAATGCAGGGTGCACTAGGAGAAATGAGAGCAGGTTCTCCTGGGGGGGGGGGGCATAAAATGTTTACTGTACTGTATACTCCTATCCTGTGCTGAACCAGCCAAGAGTCAGGGCTCCAGCAGAGCAAGAACGTTCAAAAAGGATCTGTAAAGAATTTGATTTTTGCTATAAAAGAAAAGTTAAAGTAGCCATCGTGGGAAGAAAATGAGACCTCTGCTGGACTTCCGTGTACCTATTTCATGGTTCGTGCTGGTGTTCCTTGGATTGTATGCAAAGAGGGCGCCACCACAGTATCAATCCTAGGGGCCCCTAAAGAGGTTTGTCTGCCCCATGAGCTGAGGTGGGCTGAGGCTCCCACCCCTGAGATACAGCGAACAGGGTGAAATGCAAGTGCCCTGACCTTTCGTCCTGCAGTTCAAACCACAGGAGTTGCTTGAGGAACAAATCGCCTGGGCTTCCCTGGGAAGAGGCAAGTGAAAACGCACCTGAACCTGCAGATCTACGAAGACAAGCCCGGGCAGCGCTGTCCCAGGGGGACCCAGAGAACCTCCTGATCTCCCAGCTGAGAGCCATGCATCAGCTGGTGTGATGCCGTAATGCAGCCTGAGAAGTCAGGTGCAGAGATCGCCCCTTTTAGCAGCATGGCTTGTTTACTCGGATTGTAAGCGGGAACCTGTTTAATGAGGGTAATTATGCACACAGACAGATGGTGACAGTGGCGAACACCAGTGCTAGCTGATGGCTGTGGGGACGAGGTCCCAGGGCATGCAGGAAGTGTGCCTGGTGTGGGGTCCTTGCACGTGCTTGGAGGAGAGACGTGGCACTGGAGTCCTTGAACAGAAAAGGAAATGGAGCACGAATCAAACAGGGAGGAAGGCTCAGACACCTGGTTCTGTAGTTCTCAGAGTGTGATCCCAAACCAGCAGCAGCATCACCTGGGACTTGTTAGACATGTCCCTAGTCCCACCTGAGACCTACTGAATCAGAAGCTCTGCGCCAGGGCCAGCCATTTGAGTTTAACAAGCCCGCCAGGTGGCTCTGATGCGTGCTAAAGTTTGAGAACTGCTGATGTGGAGTACACATGGCTGTTTGAAACAAGACCTGGGTTTGTTTATCGATAGTTTTAACACTTAGCTGAGCCACTGTATCTATTCAAAGCCTTGCTTTGCCCATCTGTAAAATGAGAATAAGAAGACTTAGTTTACCAGGATAGCATGTGGAAGCCACAGGGCAGGAGTATATCTGCCCATGATCCCTGTTCATCATTGCACAAGTGGTCCTGGCAATCGAAGTAAGGCAAAGCTGCTGTTATCCACAGATGATGTCATTGTCTAAATAAAACCTCAACCTATAGACAAGTTAATGGCTCAATAAAAGACTTCAGCTCATGCCAGGTGCAGTGGCACACAACTGTAATCCCCATTGGGAGAATGAGACAGGATTGCAGGTTTGAGGCCAGCTTCAGCAATTTAGTGATACCCTGTTTCAAAATTAAAAATAGTTTTTAAAAGGGCTGGAGGTAGCCTGACACGGTGGCACATGCCTGTAATCCCAGTACTCAGGAAGCTGAGATAGGAGGACCACAGATTCAAAGCCAGCCTCAGCAACTCAGCGAGGCCCTTAGCAACTTTGTGAGATCCTGTTTCAAAATAAAAAATAAAATAGGGCTAGGGGTGTAACTCAGAGGTGATACCCCTGGGTTCAATCCCCAATACCAGCAAAATAAAAAATAAAAAGGGCTAGCTGGGCGTGGTGGCACACACTTATAATTCCAATACTTGGGAGGCTGAGACTGGAGGATCCGGGTTCACGGCCAGCCTCAGCTACTTAGTGAGGCCCTCCGCAACTTAGTGAGACCCTGTTTCAAAATAAAGAATAAAATATAGGGCTGGGGGTGTAGCTTGGAGATAGAATGCCCCTGAGTTCAATCCCCAGTACCTCAAAAATAAAAATAAAAAAGGCTTTAGCTCATATAAAAAAGAATACTTTATAGGATTTTCCAAAAATATGATAATCTACAAATTGATGATATTACCAATAACTAGTTTTGAACATGAGAGAAATTTCTAACGTATCAACTACACTAAAGTATCAACTATACTAGAGGAAGGACTGTTATCTTTTCAGTTACCTTTCAAACACTGAATTATCTTTAAATTTTCTCTGTAAAAAAGTTACATTACAAAATCATCATAGAAGGATAAAAATTGTGCAGCATGTCCATGTTTGCTACCTGAAATTTGCCAAGCAACTAATTAGTAAAAATGTTCTTTTTATGAATTACGGTATGTTTGTAGTATTTGCCAGCTTTTTATTGTTAATGTGCTTCCATTACTCTTCTTGATTAAAAAATAAATGTTCAAAGCCGGGCGTGGTGGCACACACTTGTAATCCCAGTACTTTGGGAGGCGGAGACTGGAGGATCCGGTTTCGCGGCCAGCCTCAGCTCTCTCTCTCTCTCTCTCTCTCCCTCTCTCTCTCTCTCTCTCTCTCTCTCTACTTAGTGAGGCCCTCCACAACTTCGTGAGACCTGGTTTCAAAATAAAGTATAAAAAATAGGGCCGGGGGTGTAGCACGGAGGTAGAACGCCCCTGGGTTCAATCCCCAGTACCGCAAAAATAAATAAATAAATAAATAAATAAATAAATAAATGTTCACTTTCACATCTAATTTTATGTTTATAATTTGGTACTTTTCAAGAGGCCCCCAACCCTGGATTCACCCTAGAGGTGGACGTGGCTTCCTTTTTCTTTCTTCATATGGTATCTGCCCACGCTCATCCCCTGTTGGCTGTCCCCTGGATTAATGATGGTCTTTGCAATTGAGCCAGCACACTCACTGGCCAGAGCGGGAGTGTAAGCTCCCTGAAGGCAGACTTCCAACTTAGAGTCCCAAGGACAGGGCCAGGCCCACTGGAAACACATAGAAGCACATGTTAGCAGAGCATTGGAAATGATCAGGTGACGTGGGCAGCCTCCCAGCACGTGGGCATTCGAAAGTGGTGCACATGCCAGGCACCTGCAGCTTCTCCAGGAAGAGAATGTGGTCCCTGATTAATAATATCCCAGCAGGCACCTGGCTCCAAGGTGAAAAGGCCTCCTCAAGGTCAGGGATAGACAGAGTGAGCCAAGAATTGGGTTTGGACCCGACAGAAGCCACATTGGAGAGGGGACTAGCGCCGGTAGGCCCTGGTGGCCTTTTCCCTGCCTCAGGGCAGGAGGAGAGCCCCGTGCTGGTCACCCAGCAGACCCATCTCCAGTCACCTGCACCCCGCATCTAGCCCAGCCTCCCTTTCCTAACCCGAATGCCCTGCTTCTTTTCCAGAACCTCTGTGGAGTGAGAGTAGCTGACATTTCTAATGTTTTTGGAACATCAGCCACCTGCCACAGCCTCTTCTGTCTGTGAGCCCCAGGCACACCAAGCCCAAGAGGTCCCTGCACGCAGTGGCTCTCAGGATAAGAGGGGAAGGCAGTGTGAGTCCCCATTCACAGAGCTGCTTTCAGCAGGTGCTATAGCACTTTTGCTAATTAGTTTTGCTAATAGAAGGCAGTCAATATGTTTCCTCCCCCAACCATACATATTGACATGTCAACAGGACCTTACCCAACAGCCTATCCTGAAAACAGTTGGTCCCCAAGATGCACCTACAAAAAAGTGGATATGTGGTCAAACAGGTCTAACAAGTGTCATATGATAAATCCCCATATAGGAGAGCCTACAACTTCATAAATAAACATTTTGGTTATTGGCAGCCTGCCCCAAGGGTGCTTGGGCACATACCCTTACCTCCCCTAATACCTACAGCATCCTGAGGATGTGAAGCCATTTCAGGAAACACTGCCTTAACTAAAAGCAGCAACCTGTCATTGAGATCCTCGTGAGCTGGGTCAGCCAGGTAGCCACGTTCTGGCTTTTCTGGCTCCTTCTACCTTGCTGTTTAGGCAGCTACTTCCTGCTGGCATATAGGCCAGTCCCGCTCAGGAGGAGCCTCCTCCCCCAGACCCTGCCCTTTCCAGGCAGGTCCAAGAGAAGGACCTCACACCTTTCAGGCAGGTTCTCTGGGGCCACAGCTGTCCCCTCCAAAGGTCTCTGTGTCATTAAGCCACCCTGGGGCTCCAAAGTCTGTCACTCTCCGCAGCCATGTTCCATCTGATCCTGAAAGAAAGCCAGAGGATGAGGCCTCTCTCTGTACCGTACTTCTCTTACTCATCTGACTCCATCAGAGTTATCCTCAGTGAAGGATGTGCTGCAACCCCAGAGCCCTCTGAGAAGGGGAGCCCAGGGAAGTACTCTTGCTTTTGCTTTTCTATGCATGCTCTGAGCTGAGCCAGGAAGAATCCAACCCTCCTGGAGGAATAGCATGAGAAGAGCTGTGAGGGGTGGAGCAGAAAGGACAGGCTGCGGTAGGACAGGGACTTTGTGATGTTGCTACTGTGCCCTCAAGCTCCCTGCCTCAGTTCCTCCTCTGCAGAGCAGGGATGTAATTGTGCCCACCATGTGCGACCGTAATGATGATCAAATGAAGAAGACAAAGGGCTGAGGATAGTCTCCAGCTCAGGTCAGCACCTGACACTCACTGCTACACACCTTACTCAGAAGTGCTTTGAGATTAATAGTCTCTGTCTTTGGGGGATAGGAGCAAAGTGGCAGTAGAGATGCATTAAAGCCCTGAGTCTGAGCCAGGTATGGTGGTGCACACCTGTAGTCCCAGTACTTGGGAGGCTGAGACAGGAGGATCACAGGTTTGAGGACAGCTTCAGCAATGTAGCAAGACTCTCAGCAACTTAGTGAGACCCTGTTTCAAAACAAAAAAAAAAATATGGTGTAGCTCAAAGGTAGAGTGCCCCTGGATTCAATCCTCAGTGCCAAAAAAAAAAAAAAAAAAAAAGCCCTGAGTCTGACCTCAAGGTCGGCCCAGGACAAGATTAGCAGCCCAGAGGGCTCAGTTACCACACTGTAGTATCACAATCCTGACATAGAAACCCACACCCATACCCCACACCTGGGGGAGCCCCTAGATTTCCAAAGGCTGAGTTTGAACAGAGAGACTGCCTTTGCCCTGTGGTTTTTAACATGACAATTAAACATAAAAATTGCTTCCTCTTGCCTGGTAGTCAACTCCTGAAATTCCTTGGCCTTATCAATCATTCCTTTAGCGTGGGATATCATTAAATGACAATTCCAAGCAAGCAATCACAGGCGTAGCGATCCTTCTATAGCTTAAGGTTTTTATTCCAGTCATTCAACAAATTTTAAGTGAGCACCTGCCCCATGCAAAGCGCTCTGTAGACACAGAGATAATGCAGTTAGGCTCTACCTCCAGGGGCCCCTCCTGGCTCCCTCTACTATAGAGCTGTGAACTTGGATGTGGAGGGGTCAGGATGCTGTGGAACACGAAGGCTTGCCAGCTCAGTCAGACAGAAGGGGTCAGCAAGAATTTCCCCAGATGGTTGTTTTTTGGTTCTATTTCCGTTTGGTTGCTGTTGTTGTTACTGTTTTGTTTGTTTGGTTGGTTGGTTTTGGTACTAAGGGATGAACTCAGGGATGTTCTACCTCTGAGTTCCACGCCCAGCCCTATTTAATTTTTTTATTTTGAAACAGGGTCTTGCTAAGTTGCTGAGGCTAGCCTCAAGCCCACAATCCTCCTGTCTCAGCCTCCCAAGCACTGGGATTACAGGTGCACACCACCACGTCCAGCTTTTCCAGATGTTAATGAAAAATAAAAATGTATCTGAAACAGGGTTCTCATGAAGTGACCTGAACGACTGTTGACAAAACCCCCTGTGCATAACGAGTGCTCAACAATGCTGCTTCCATCCTCCCCTATAAGATGTTCTCAGTTATTTATACCTGCATGTTAATGAGGGACCAGAGAAGAAGGTTTGCTGGCAGAGGGCGGGGAAGAAAGGTCCAAGTGCTGCCTCCTTTGAGAGCAGGGGTAGAGGACAAAAAAGAGATCAGTTTCTCTGGAGTCCTTCCCCCACGAGGCCACGTGGCTCCCTCCCTTCATTCACTCCCATCTCTGCTCAGACATCCTCTTGTGAGAGATGCCTTCCTGGACCACCCACCTCATCACGCCCTATCTCCTTACTCTGCTTTATTTTTATTCTTCACATTATCTCCACTGGACATATTATACATTTGTTTGTTCAGCTGTCTTTCCTACTAACATGTATGCTCTGTGATTAAAGGGGCTTTGTTTAGTTCACTGCTGGGGTCCAATCTCAGCTCTGCCAATTATTAGCTCATTTAACTGTGGTCCAGTTACTCGCCTCTCTCTACCTTTTCATAGGTCATTTTGATAATTAAGTGCGCTAATAAGAAAGCAACCCTTGGCACAGTGCCTGGCACATTGTAAGTTCTCAATAAATATTAGGTATTGTTTGATCAGTTGTTTTCCAGTAGATTTTTTTCTTCCTCCAATCAGTCATCTGGAGAAGGCCTTGTAGCTACTCAAGGATTCATTTCCTCTTGAGTGGAGCTAGAAATAGAGAACTCCATTAATTGGGGAGCCATGAAAATACTGCTTACCTTTCCAAAGCAGGTGCATCAAAGATCTCTAGGATTCTGGTTTTCAAATGTGGCTACATGTTGGGATCACCAGGGAGTTTTAATAATCGCTGATGCTGGGTCCCACCCTGAGATTTGGTTGTCATTGGTGCGGCAAGTGGCCTGAACTTCAGGATTTTTTTTAAGTTCCCAGGTGCTTCTAACCTGTAGCAGGTTTGAGACCCACTGCCACAGAGTGCCTCCATATTCCCCTTGAAAGTCAGCGAGACAAATGTCTATTTATGGCCTGGCAGTTAATGTATCTTCCTAAAAGGAGCCATTTGCTCACAGACAGACCCATTAAAAATTAATCACTTTGGCCCAGCAGGGCTCCTCACTTAAAGATTGCTGTTGAAGCTTGGTGCAGCAGCCCGTGCCTGTAATCCCAGCTACTGGAGAGGCTGAGCGAGGCAGGAGGATTAAGTGCAAGCCAGCCTGGGCAACATAGTGAGACCCTGTCTAAAAAAGATAAAATAAAGATTGCTGTTGATTGGGATGCAGCAATCTAGGATGCTAACACCCCACAGAGGAGAACTTGGAGGCTCTCCAGCAGCACAAGCAGATGTGGAAATTGAGGCTGAAGCCGCCAAACCCAGCCTTCCCTCCATCACCTCTCTTCTAACCAGCCCAGCCACTGGTCCTGGCGGGGATGGTGGTGGCAGGGCTGCCAATCCTGGTACACATCTGAACAAACAAAATGTTTCATCATGCCTTGGAACTGTAATGAGATTCAGAGTTCATGATTCTGACCCCATGAGGGTAAGGTCCAACACTTTTCATCTGTGACGGTGAGCTCTGGTTGAATTAGAAGACAACCACATTTCAACAAAGTGCTTTTGAAAATGAAGCCCAACTCCACCGCTCCCACTGTCCTGCTGTTTAAGAGTAAGAGGGAGTACATTATGCTAAGTGAAACAAGTCAGACACAAAAGGACAAATCCTGTGTGATCCCACTTACAGGAGGATCCTAGGGTAGTCAGATTCACAGAAACGGGAAGCAGAACGGTGGCTGCTGGGGACAGAGGGAAAGGAGAGTGAGGAGTTGTCATTTAATGGGTACAGAGTTTCAGTTTTGCAAGATGAAAAGAGTTCTGGAAATGGATGGTGGTGATGGGTGATGGTTGTCCCACATTGTGAATGTGCTTAATGCCACTGAACAGTGCACTTTAAATTGGTGAAGATGTTGAATTTTATGGTGTGCATATTTTACCATGACTAAAAATAATTTAAAAAGCAATTCGTTTTAGTTAGCTTTTGCATTGCTGTGACCAAAATACCTGACAAACACAACTTAGAGGAAGAAAGATTCATTTGGAGCTCACAGTTTCAGAGGTCAGTCCTTAAAATCAGCCAGCTCACAGGCAGGAATGGCACGCATACAGTCCCCAAAGCCACACTCCGAGGGACCCACCTCCGGCCATGCCCGCCTCCAATCCTGGCAGCATTGCCTAACCCCTGAGCTCTGGAGGACATTTTAAATCCAAACCATAACACAATTCTATCATAATGTGTGTGTTGTTATTTTTTAATTTGGTGCATTATAATTTTACATCATTTTGGGGTACAGGGTTTCAGAAAAATACATGCACACAGCTCTTAGTGCTCTGTCATAATTTTTAAGGTGACCACATGAGGTATGGAGAGTATGTCCAACAAGAGTCTACAGGCCTATAGGAATTCCACTGGCCTTTTCATTTCTTTCCATGGAAACCTGAGAAGCAATGGTGAATTTCAGTGGACAGAATCCCGCATAGCACAGACGGGGAAGGAGCAGCCCTGAGAAAGAGGGGTTTGCAGATCAACATGTAGAGCATCTTAGAAATTCATGAAGGCTCCATGCAGCTGATTTAACTGAACTTTTACCCGTTTCCCTTTTAACTGCATAAAGGAATGTGCCAGATGGTTTATCAATGATTGTGGTGTGAACTGAGCTTTTTTTTTTCCCTGGTGCTGAGGATTGAACCCGGGGGTATTCTACCTCCAAGCTACACACCCAATCCTTTTTATTTTTTATTTTGAAACAGGGTCTCACTAAGCTACTGACAGTCTAAGTTGCTGAGGCTGGCCTTGAACCTGCAATCCTCCTGTCTCAGCCTCCCAAGTACTGGGATTACAGGCATGCACCATGCATTGAGTTCCCTCCTTCAGTTCAAGAGATTCCTGCATTCCCTCTTTCCATTGGAGAGATTCTGTGCTTCATGTTTTCATGAAAATACATTAAAACAGAATAAGTTTGGAGAGAGCAATAAGAAAGGCTATTTGACGATGCTGTGATACCTTGTGTGTGTGTGTGTGTGTGTGTGTGTGTGTGGTACTGGGGATGGATCACAAGGGCATTCTACCTCCAAGCTACACCCCCAGCCCTATTTTTTTATTCTTTATTTTGAAAAAGGGTCTCACTAAGCTGCAGAGGGCCTCACTAAGTAGCTGAGGCTGGCCGCAAACCCGGATCCTCCAGCCTCAGCCTCCCAAGTACTGGGATTACAAGCCTGCACCACCACGCCCGGCCTGTGATACCTTTTTAAAAAAAGATTGATAACATGCCTTATATGTATATTGGCACAAATAGGAATTATACATTCAGAGGCAGAAGACCACGGAGAGGGAAGCCATATATTTCTGCTTGAACTGGGCCTCTGGGAGGGTGTTATTTTTCTAAATGATCTTTTGATGAGCGTCTGTAACACAAAGAATTAACCTCTGCTAGAGGTCAGTCTGCTGCTGGGCTTGAGAAATCTGGCTGGCCTGTAAACAAGGCAAGTCATAAATTCCTGGGCAGGCCAGCATATTAAAGATCATCGAGGGACTTGCTGGTCCAAGCATGGTCCCCGAAAGGCAGCATCAGCGTCACCACATCAGACTGAGAGATGGAATCTGCACTTAACCAATCAAGGTCCCCAGGTGATTCGGGTGCCCCCCGAAGTTTGAGAAGCCACCCTTTACAGCATCCACCAGGAGCATGGTATTGGCACATGTCTTCATGAGGCTGTCTGTTCTGTGATTGGACCCTCTAGGGACAGTCCTAGAGGTCTCTCTTATTCAGATCAAAGCCTGGGGTTAAAAACCAGCTATACCATTTACAGCCTGTGTGGCCTTAGATAGGTTGCTTACCCTCTCTATGCCTCTGTTTGCTTCCTGTAAAATGATTATACAGAGAGTCCCTACCTCAAGGGGTTGTTATAAGGATGAAATGAATTAATCTATATGAAGTAGTTAGAACGAGAGTTTGAGGAGCTCAACAACTGTTCGCTATTATGGTCCCATCACAGATTTCTGTCACACGCTCCTTCCTGGAGCCTCAGAGACAATCTTAACTGCTCTTCTGGATGACATCGTGCAAATGTCTGAAGGCAGCTCTCATGCCAGCCCCTCCCATTCTCCAGGCTACTCGTACTAGGGCTCCCATTCCTTTGTGACATGCCTGTGGTTTCCACTGCATGTCCAGCAGGAGGTCTCCTGGGAGCCCAGACTCTGCAAGAAATACAGTATTCATGCATAGCCCCATTACCCCACAAGGCTAAAAGTTCTGCCTCCACCGCCTGGTTTCTTTGGGGCTTGACCTACTTTCTTCTAGATCAATGGGAGCACATGCACATTCCTTCCTCTTGGGGGAGCATTGTCCCAGGCCTTCCCGAGCCGGTTGAACTCTGCTCTGCAGACAGCAGCATCTTTGGGTCATCTTGTCAGCCTCTCCCAGAGGAGAGGATTCAGAGCCTGCAACCCAGAGCATGCAGTCACCTGGTGCTGCAATGCTCCTCCCACGAGCAAAAACACAGGGACCACAGAGCTGTGGCCACCACCCTCGCAGCACGTTTTGCTCCAGGTGGAGTTCTCTGGGAAGAGGCCTGAGCTTTGCTGGGGAGCTCACTGGAGATGGAGACTGGAGGACAAGACGTCAGCACTTTGGGCACGCCACGCTTTCACAAGCATCGCCTTGATTGGAAGCAGGAGGACCCTGGGGGCCTTTGACTTTCAGAACAAAGGTCATTCTCCTCAGCCCCTGCCCCTATTTCCATCTGTGCCTGACTCTAGATGTCTCTGTGTCCCCCAGGCACATTCTAGGTCTTCTCACCCACCCCCACCTTCAACCACACTGGCTCCCCACTTCTATGACGTCTCCATCCTCAAGAGCACTCAGACCTCACCTCCCGGGACTCCTCCCCTGACCTCTGCACTCCTAGAGCATGGCTTCCCTGCTGCCCCTGGCTTCTCGCTGGTCACTGAGCATGTCACCAAGGGCGGGTAGGTCCCAGTGCACACCTGGACCTCAGCCACTTCCTGCCATAGCACCTGGGACACAGTGTTTCACCAGGCCAGGAAGAGCTGAGTCAACAGGCTGATGGAAGGATTACAGAATTAATTCCTGTAAAATGCTAAGGTGGGGGGCTGGGCACAGAAGAGGTCCCATGCAAATGGTGAGCACAGTTACTTCCTGGTTCTTCGATCACCTTTTCATCTTAATGTTTCATCTCTCTAATCGCCTGATATGCTCTTTGAAGACAGGGATAATTTTAACCATCTTCATATTCTCCACCCACATGTTAACACATGCTGAGCTCCAGAGCACATTCCAGAAACTTCTGGCTGGGAAGGTGAGGCTGTTAGAGCCCCCACCCCGTCCTGGCCTGGAAACAGGGGCCACCCTAAATATGGATTCAGAAGGAGGGGAGAAAGAACCCTTCCTGTCCTACCCCTACCTCACCCCCACACACACATACACACAGCCACAGTTGACTGAGGTCTTGTTCTTAGAGAATGTTGTCCCATTTATATTCATCATACCTGTGAGGGTTTGGCAGGCATACCATCATTGAAAGGTGAAGTAGAAAGTTGATCGGTCATGCCTTCTCCCCCAGCCTTCAGACTCCAGGACTCAAGAGAGCAGGCTCGGGGCTGGTGGGAACATGAAGGGTAAGCAGAGCCGGCCCACCCACCCAGGGCAGGCTCGCTGGAGCAGCAGTGGGGCCACCCTGCTGGAGCGACTTGAATCCAAGCTGTTCTGAATGCCCTGGCAGGTAGCTGGGGCACAGACCTGGTTCCCTGATCCCTCTGCAAGGGGAACGCTCAGAGCTTTAATTATACCTTCTCTCTAGATATGCTGGGGGCCCCTAATTATGCTCTGCACAGACAGCTGTTGCTAGTATTTTTCCCAAACACCTTTGAAGCTGTCAAAGGCAAAGCCTCCCATGGGCTCTCAAAAGGGACAGCAAAATGGCCTGGTAGGAACAGTAGCTGCAGAAGGCCCAAAGGCTCCCATGGAAAGATCTAGAAAGGAAACTGCATCCAGCTGCTCTCCCAGCGATGCCTCCAGAGCCCTTCTCAAGCAGGAACACTCAGCAAAGAGGTGGCAGGTGGAAAGAGATCGTTGAAAGGAGCAACTCCAGCCCTGTTTTGCATGCTGAGTGGCAGTCATGGAATTGCAGGAGTGTGGACTTCATGTCCTCTGAGAGCAGTGACGCCTCGCGGCCTCACCCCAGAGCCTGGCCCCAGCTGGCCTGTGACACCCACATTCGGATAGTGCCCACTTGTGCACCGTGCATGCTCTGGTCCTTCCAGGCATGCTCTGCCTGGGAGAGAACCGCTTGTGATCCCTGAAGACAAGCTCCTCTCCACATCCAGATGAAGCTGTAGACGGGGCAGAAAGGCCAATGGAGGGTTTCCCTCTCTTGCTGATTTATGAGCCCTGCTGATAAAATTGAGTCTGCATGTTAGGCAGCGAGGTAGAAATGAGCAGGTCAAGGCAAGATCGGGACAGACCTGAGGGGAAATTAAGCAAGCCCTCCTGAGAGGCAATACGGGACTCCCCACCCAGCTGCAGTCAGAAAGCCTCAGCGATATTAGGAAGCTAAACTTACTCACCTGAAGATAGCCTCTGGCGGCTATGGGATCGTTTACATTGCCATGTAGACACCCCTTCTGTTTGGAATCTTCTTACAGAAGGAAGCAAGGACTGAGGAAGAGATCAGTGCCCTGTGACATTTATTTCTAGGAGGGATTATCACCCTATAACATCTATATAGGGAATTTGTTAAAGATTTTTTTCCCTTAAAAATTCTGACCCATCCACTCAACTGAAACTCCTCTTTTCGATTCAGATCATCAGTATTAAGTCATGGGCCTCCAAGCCTTTGTCACTCAGACCCCGAGGGCTCATCTCAGCTGCAGGCAGGACTCCCTGGCTCCCGGTGTCACCCCTCAGACCTGGGAATGGAGCCTTCTGTTCATTCCCAAATCACCTTCCCAGGGCTTCTCTTGTTCCAGAACTTAGCGGAAAACACTGCAATTTTCCAAATTCTCCTCTGCCCTGTGGCTTCCAAAACAGTTCAATAAACCCCCTGCGGTACCCCTGCAGACATGGTGCTACCAGTGGCGAACAGCCCTGGCCATGGCCCTGGGGGCTGAGGGCGGGCACTGTCCTGACACTGCACAGCAAATGCACTCTGTTCTCGTGTATAAATTCACAGAGAAGCATAAATGGATAAAAACAGAAAAAGGTATTGGAAAGGTGGGAATCAGCGATTTTTCCCAGGAAGCTTTGGGAGCTGTTGTTTACTGTAGTAGGCCTGAAGGTGGGACAAAATTGAAAGAGCAAGATGAGTTTGGCGCTTTGGAAAGTGTGAAGCTGCCAGTGAACTCTATTCTCCTCTACCAGGAGAGTAGCTGAAGTTAATAAGTACTTGAGAAAATCCTTGCCAACAGATCTTGTTAGGAAGATGGTTGGCAGATCCAAATGACTCTGAGGAACTCAGATGAGCTAGTGAGTGAAGAAATATGTTAAAATCTGCTGAGGAGGGAAAGTAGCACCCCCATATAGATGGGTGTGAAATAACCAACTCCCAAATAGTTGTCTTAAATTAGTGGTGGATGCAAGGCTTCCCCTCAGCAATTCCCATGGGGGGAAAAACACTCTCCACAGTGCTACTGGAAGAAAACACCCCTTAATTTCCTAATGATTACAGATAAACACAATATGCATATTTTTCTATAATACCTTATGATCCTTAAAGTAGGCTCTAGACTCTGGTATTCAGAATATATAAAATTACCCATGGTAAAACTAATTTTAAAAAGTATGTCATTCAGGGTGACATTATCATAAATCTTATATATTATAACTTATTTACATCCATCCCTTGATTTGGGCCAAAATACTTAACAGTCTTCGCACTAGAAATAACTGGGAATGCCGGGCGTGGTGGCGCATGCTTGTAATCCCAGTACTTGGGAGGCGGAGACCGGAGGATCCGGGTTCGTGGCCAGCCTCAGCTACTTAGTGAGGCCCTCCGCAACTTAGTGAGACCCTGTTTCAAAACAAAGAATAAAAAATAGGACTGGGGGTGTAGCTTGGAGGGAAAATCCCCTTGGGTTCAATCCCCAGTACCGCAAAAAAAAAAAAAAAGAAAGAACTGGGAATGAAGCCAGGCATGGTGGCGCACGCTTGTAATCCCAGTACTTGGGAGGCTGAGACTGGAGGATCCGGGTTCACGGCCAGCCTCATCTACTTAGCGAGGCCCTCTGCAACTTAGTGAGACCTGTTTCAAAATAAGAATAAAAAAATAGGGCTGGGGGTGTAGCTCGGAGGTAGAATGCCCCTGGGTTCAATCCTCAGTACCTCAAAAAAAAAAAAAAGAAATAACTGGGAATGAGGGAAAGTGTTTGTTGTAATTTTACAATGTGCTGTATTTGCTGGTGCTATTTTTTATAGAGAAGCAACAGCCCTGCAGCAAAATAGGGAATGAATAAAATATTTAACTTCTTCATTGAAAAAGAAAAGGCCCTTTTGTGTTTTGTAAAGAGTTGGAGGGACAAGGAGTCATAGGGAAACAGAGAAACATCTAGTAGCGAACTTTTCAGCAGGTTCTTGGTTTTCATTCAAAAGTAAGGAAGAGCCAGAAGGAAGTGTCTCAGCTTGCATCACAACCTGCTCCACAGTTCTGGCCCGAGGGCAGCCTTGTCATGTGAATATCATTCAAGGCAGGTGTTTCAGAAGGAATCCCTATGTCCCCACTTTTCTCCAGCCCTAGACTCTGCAGAGAGACAGATTAATTCCAGAACATTCCATTCCATAGAAGACTGCTCATCTGCAGATCAGAGAAAACTCCCCTTAAGCTACCTCCCCTCCGGGTACTCTTTGCTTTAGTCTTCCCCTGACAATCTCACCCTCTGGCTGGAAAAGAAAATCAAGCCATTCTTTATTTATAACCCACCCATCCAGAAGTGAGGAGCTTCTACAGGTAGTTTGGCTCAGCTCTGTCATTTTTAGAATCACACTTAAATCCCTAACAAACTACTGTACACACAATGTGGGTGAGTCTCAGATGCGCTGCACTAAGGGAAGTGTTGTACCCCATGTTTAGGACAAAGGGTCCGAGACTAGACTCAGTTAAGGCGGGAAGCATTTATTACCACGGGGCCGCCACTCCCCAGCAAGTCAAAAAATGGCAGCCAGTTGTACAGTTCACCGCTTCCTTTTATAGAGAGCAAGCAGAGTTCGCGGGTATGCTCCAAATCGACCAATCATAGTAAAATTTCCTTATTTAGAAGCAAGGGGGTAAGTCTAGAGGCATGGGCTGAGCACCCAGGCAGGGGTGGGGGGGGGGCTGGTCTGGGTGGAAGTGACGCTTGCTCGCAACGGAATCGGATCGCATCAGAAGTCTGGTCTGCACTGGCCGGCCTGAGCCCAGAGCTACAGCTGGGGGCTGCGAGGCGTGGTCCTAGGGGCGATGAGGACAGGAACTGGTTTCATCCTTGGGGGACTGGCTTTTTCCTTGGGGCAGTAAGGGCAGGGAGTTTAATTTTAGGGTAGAAAACGAGGTTAAAAAATTACTTTTAGGGCATATTATCACAGAAGGAATTCAGGCCCCAAAGGCTACCACTGTGGTTCCATTTATATAGCATTCTGTACAAAGTAAAACCAGGGGGACAGAAACAGTGGTTGCTAGGGGCTGGGGGTGTGCAGAGGGAGCACGGGGGTCATGTTGGAGATGATGGAATTGTGAAGTATCATGATTATGATGGTGGTGACATGGTTCTTTGCTTTCATCAGAACCTGTAGAACTGCTCTCTAAAAGAACAAATTTTACTCTATGTAAAGTAGACCTCAGTAAGCCTGACTTTTAAAAAATAAATTAATGTAATAATTACATTGGCTGATCCTTTTTGGAACAAGACAAAACATGAGTAAGTATCAACTTACATAAACTCCCTACCCATTTTTTACAGTGGGAATTGGACCTGTCCATAAAGCCAAGTGTGTCATAAAGACCAGTGGTCCCCACAGAAGGTGCCCTACTTTGAAGGGGGTTCAGACCATATGGAGTCACGCCTTTGTTCTTTGTTCTGATTCTTTTGGGGCTTTTAGCGCAGCCCTATACCTCCCCTCTGGAATGAGGAGGGTCTTATGACCTACTATCAACAAGGGTATCTCAGAGAATTTCTTTATAGCCAGCTCCAAGATAAAGAGGTAGGGGAGATTAGAGTTTCTATGACCTGCCATGGGAGAGAAATTTTAGTTTCTATGGCCTGCCTTGGGAAGGGAGTTATGAGCCAGGAACTATAAAAGAAAACAAAAAAATATATATCATAATATCACAAACATCTTCTTCTTTCCTCCTTCATTCTGGCAGTTTGAGGCCCTACTCTGAAGGAAATATGGGCCACCAAGTAGAGGCAACCACTGTCATAATTTGGGGCTGTCAGCCAGGTACAGTGGCTCACGCCTGTAATCCCACTACTCGGGAGACTGAGACAGGAGGACCGCAGGTTCGCGGCCAGTCTCAGTGACCTTGTAAGCCCCTCCACAACTTAGTAAGACCCTGTTTCAAAATAAAAAATAAAATAGGGCTGGGGATGTAACTCAGAGGTAGAATGCCTCTGGGTTCAATCCCCAGTTGTTATTGTTGTTGTTACTATTATTATCATTTAGGGCTCTCAGGAGGTTTTAAACATTTAATAAGCCTTTGCTCAACCAATGAAGAAGCTGGGCATGGTGGTGCACACCTGTAATCACAGTACTTGGGAGGTAGAGACAGGAGAATCGGAGGTTCTCAGCCAGACTCAGCAACTTAGCAAGAACTTGTTTCAAAATAAAAATAAAAGAGGGCTGGGGAATGTAGCTCAGAAGTAGAATGTCCCTGGGTTCAATCCCTAGCACCACCAAAAGAGAGAGAAAGAGAGAGAAGAGACTTTAGGTAAATAGATCAAAAGCTCTTAGGTATTTCGGCTCCCTAATTTTTCATCTGCTTTAACCTGGGTCTCTGATACTTTTTATATCAGTAAAAGGGAAAATTCAGAGCTGGGCGTGGTGGCACACACTTGTAATCCCAGTACTTGGGAGGCTGAGACAGGAGAATCACAGGTTCATAGCAAGCTTCAGCAACTTGTGAAGCCCTCTGAAACTTAGTGAGATCCTGTTTCAAAATAAAGAATAAAATAGGGCTGGGGGTGTAGCTTGGAGGTAGAATGCCCCTGGGTTCTATCCCCAGTACCCCCCCCCAAAAAAAAGGAAAATTCAGATGCCGAACAAATAATGCGACCATCCCTAGAATGTCTCGTTGGATCCCTCAGTCTTAACCGGCTCACCTTCACTCCCACTGGGTCTACCTTCTTCCTTCAGGGAGATTACAGCAGGAAATCCAAATGGACGTTTCTCAGACTTCACTGTTGGGCCATCTTTCTGAATGAGATAGTAAACAATGTCTAAGTTGCCTGGGTGTGTTTTCCTGTGTGTGCTAAAATATCTATGTTGTTACCATCTGCAATAGGGAGGGATTCCATCCCAGAGCAGAAATCATCAGGCAGTGGCCAAAACCAGCTAGAACATCTATCTTCCAATAAGACACTATTCAGGAGCCCCAGAATCCCCGATGCTGTGACCAATCTGTCACTCAGGGCTGCTTCCGTATGCCATTTACCTGTACCCATTATAAAGATGCCCTGCCTGTTCTCGGCAAGGGCCTGGTGTCTGGCTTTTTGGCTCTAATCATCAGCACCAAAATTACTAGCTCAATTTCAAATGCAGGGATATTTCTGAGATTCAGCCACTGGACAAATGAAATTTCAGTGTCTCATCATTACTCTGTTGATGGCAGTAATGAATGTGAGCGTGGCTCCTATTTATCCATCTTGTTACCAGTGTGGGCAGACTTGTTATGCTTAATTATATCGAGTGGGGTGGGAAATCTATCCTTCTAAAATATTGATAACCCTGGATCCCTTTCCACAAAGGAGAACACTAGGGCCTCACAAGATTCCCCCGCTCGAGCCCTTGAGTCTCACAAACCAGCCCAGACACTCTAACTAGACCTCTGGTTGCTAATGCTCCTTCAAGGTCAATGCGAAAAGAGCACGAATGAAATGGGGCCTTGTTCCATGAGAGGGGAGACCAGGAGAGGCCTGGAAAGAAGCTATCTATCTGCAAATAGCTCATCAGTGGAATGGGGGATTCTTGTCTTTCAGGGTTATCTGTCAGAGGGGCTGGTCACAAAGTGGTACCGCTCACCACGACTGCTCCTGTCCCCCAACAACTACACGAAAGCCATCGACATGTGGGCGGCCGGCTGCATCCTGGCTGAGATGCTCACGGGAAGGATGCTCTTTGCTGGTAAGCTGCTAACTGTGCCACCTGCTTCCTCTTCCGGGGTCCTTCTACCAAAAGGGAGACCTGCATGCAAAACACATGCTAATCCCCAAACACACTAATCTTTGGCTGAAATGACTTATTTTTCTGGCACTTCTTGGAGGTGCCTTATTATGATTTCAGGCAAAAATACTATACAGGCTAAAGTTAGCCTATGGAGCACAGAACTTTTGCCATCAAAGTAGCCATTCTGTTATGGTGTGACTCCATTGTGTCTCCCTAATGTCATATGTGGGAATCCTGTCTTCATCAGCCACCCCAGTGTGTTGGTAGTAAGAGGGGGGTCTTTGCGGAGGTGAATGGGATTACTACCCTTGTAAAAGGGCCCTAGAGAGCTCCCTCATCCCATCCACCATGTAAGGATGCAGCAAGAAGGCACTGTCTATGAGGACGAGCCCTTCACCAGACATCTAATCTGAGGACACCTTGATCTTAGATTTCTCAGCCTCCAGAACTGGAAGAAATCAGTGTTTGTTGTTTACAAACCACCAGACTATGGTATTTTGTTATAGCAGCCCAAATGGACTAAGACATACCTATATTCAAACACCTTGAGACTGATGGCTGAAAACACACATCTGACATTTTCAGCCCCTTCCTCCTCCTGTCATGGGAGACACACCAATTCTGTGGGTCCTTGGCCTGCATGATGAATAAGAATTTCAACACGTGCCATCAGAAAAAGGCAAAGGTTTAATTAATTTAAGAAACATGGGGATACAGGTTGGGGGTCATCTCAAGAAGGGGAGAGCGAATCTCTCTGCACGCGTCCACCCATCCATCCAAGCAAGAGAGAGTCCGTGTGCTTTCTCAGTTCTTTTATAGGAGGGGGTAGGTAGGGTCACACAGTGGCGGGCAGGACTTCCTCTTAGTCCTCAGTTTCCCTGGCAACAGATAGGCAGTGGGGTCTGACCTTTGTCCTCCTCACTCACCCTATTAAAATTAAGCATCTCAGGAGCCATTGTGATTAAGGGTGTGGACTCATTAAGGCTTCTGCCCGACTGAACACACCTGATAGGGTGGAGTAAGATTATGAACTTAGAAATTTTAAATCTATATTTTTCTTCCCAATGTCTCCTTTCTGCCTAATATTTCTTCTACCCTACCTCATCACTCCCATCGCACTTCATATTCATTTTCAGTCCCTCTCTCCTTGCTTGGAAGAGCGCATGTGCTCTTCACTTGCTCTCTTGCTCTCTTGCATTTGTACCCCCTCCATTCCACAGAAGCCATGCCCACCCTGACCACGGACCTGGCTCCATTTTTTTTTTTTTTTTTTTTTTTTTTTTTTTTTTTTTTTTTTTTTTTTTTTTTTTTTTTTTTTTTTTTTTTTTTTTTTTTTTTAGCAGTGCCGGGGATTCCGGGATTGAACCCAGGGGCATTCTACCTCCGGGCTACACCCCCAGCCCTATTTTTTATTCTTCATTTTGAAACAGGGTCTCACTAAGTTGCAGAGAGCCTCATTAAGTAGCTGAGGCTGGTCACAAACCCGGTTCCTCCAGTCTCAGCCTTGCAAGCACTGGGATTACAAGCATGCACCACCATGCCTGTCTCTGGCTCCACTTTTTTTTTTTTTTTTTTTTTTTTTTTTTTTTTTT
>PVJS01028452.1:9475-25591 GCA_004027185.1 Glis glis | reverse complement strand
GGAAACGTAGGTCCTTCAAATTTGCAGCGGGCTCATGATCCTTTTGCTGTCTATCAGTCCAGTGTTCTCTTAAATACACTCAAATTCCTTTCCTGGGCATGGTTCTAAATTTTTGTTGTTCATTTCATTTTATATTTCTTTGTATTCTGTCAGTTTCATTCAGGTTAATGGTAGTGACCTTGAGAACACCTGGAGCAGCAGGTGCAAAGGTTAGACCTTAATCACACCCAGGAGCAGTTTTTTTTAGCTAACTTTAACTGGTCTTTTATTCCTCTAAACATCTTTAAATACATCTCTTAGTGACTCTAGAAACAGTCATATTTCCTGATCTGACGAGGACCTGAGGCTGTGAGCTTCTGGTTTTTCTCTCCTATTTTTTCCTACCTGTTTATAAATTAGCTAATTAACTCCCCAGGTTCAACTGACGTTGACCATGGACTTTCTGGTTTTCAACCCTAAGCTCCATAGTCATGTGGTAGTGAGGCAGGACAGAGGACCTGGGAATGGGAAGGGTTAAACAAGGCCATCTTTATAAAGAGCAAAAACACGGAAGGTTAATAAACAAAACTTCAGCCCCTTCTGTGGGCTGAATTCTGAGGACAACCTGTGTCATCAAGGATGGGGAGAGGGTGGAGTGGGCCGACAAGTGGCACCAGGAGATTAGAGCCCACCGTCCCACAAGATAACAATTCAAATTAAGGATTGAAACTAGACAAAAGACATTGGGTACCCAAGACCCAATTCTGACCAATCACAAAAACGTAGATGGGGGACTACAAGGAGAAATAAAAACTCACCTTTCAAGGACTTCAATAGTTTCTTGCTTTCTGGAGCCCCTTACCACTGTGTGGGAGGAACTGTTTTGTCTTGTCTTAAAATAAATCTTTATATTCCTATATCCACCCTTCTATAGTTTGTTGACTTTAAATTTCGTAGACAAGAACCCAATAAGAGGAAAACCTGAATCCTTTTGGGCAGAAAAGGAAGAATTTCATTATAGTATGACTCTAAAGTTACTGTGGCTCACAATTTTAACAGGTATTCTGCTATTTGATATTCTGATATAAATATTAAGTCCCAACCTCTGATGTTAGTGGCCTTGCTGACTGTTGCCCTGACTGCTAGATTTTCAATTTTTTTTTAGCAGCACCCCATTTCAAGGTAGTTGTCTGCATTGTATTAAAGTTAGTCGCTGAAACAGACACAAAGAAATCAATGATGTAATAAAACACATGTATATTTAATATCCTTGTGCCCTATGACAATCTGCCCTATCATTAGGTGAGTGGCCTTCTATACAGCTACTCAGGGATCCTGGGCCCTTCCATCCTATACACCACTTTCCCCTTTGGTCTTGTTAAAAGCCTCCACATGGGCCTTTTGCATCCAACCATTCAAATATGTGAGAAAGAGAGGTCAGTGGATCTTCTAGGAGAGTATATCATGTCTGTCTGTGTTCATTATCCACAATGAGTTGTGCAACCCCATGAAATTTTGAGAGGTCTGGGAAATGTAGTCTTCTTGTTTATCAGTGAGAAAAATAAACTAATTCAATAAACAGACAGCAGTGGCTCTGCCAAGTAAAGAGCCAAAGGTAACATTAAAACTCCAAATCAGAGGGATAAGGTGTGGCAGAGACTGCTTATTATATATTAAATGACTAATATCACTTATTAACGTGTCTGTTTCCCCTCCTTCCTAAGCATGCAAGTAGACTACATTCAGCAGCCCTCTTGAGACAGGGTTGTCCCATGTAAGTGAGGCAGAGCCTTGTGCTTAAACGTCATACGTCATGTGCTGCCAATGAGTTCATAAATGAGTGCATGGTACAGAATATACCTGCTGACCTCCACAGGAATTTTTTTTTTTAAATGAGGGAATGAAAGTTCTGTTCTATTAAACTACTGGAATTTAAATACACCCATAAATATTTCAGTTGCAAAAATTAGGCTAGCCTACTTATAAAGATGGACACATCAAGTACATGTTGTGATTTTGAAACCTGGTTAAAAGACAGAAAACTGGAGTCAAATGGAAGTCGGTTTCCTAGCCCTAGGTTTGAAGAGCTAACAACTATTGAGCTGTTGCTATGTGTCAGAAGCTTATATGCTAAAAATGGTGTGTTAAAGTCTACATTATAAAGTCTTTCTTTTTAGATGAGGAAAGAGAGTTAAGAACATTTTATGAGAAATCAAAGATAAGAAAGGATAGAGGCACATTTTACCATCTGACTCATATTTTTTAACTACTTGATTCTATTTCCAGAGAGCCACCATTTTCAGACATTTTTCCTCACAAGTTAAGTTCTTGATACCTATCATAGATTCAGTGATTGGTCACTATTCTTTATGCCCTCTAATATTTTGTGGCACACACTTGTAATCCCAGTACTTGGGAGGCTGAGACAGGAGAAACTGCAGCTTTGCAGCCAGTCTCAGCAATTTAGCGAGGCCCTCTGCAACTTAGTGAGACCCTGTTTAAAAATAAAAAAGAGAATAAAATAGGGCAAGGGGTGTAGCTTAGAGGTAGAATGCACCTGAGCTCGATAGAAACAAAAATATTATGCATCTTCACTCTCTTGCCAGGCCTTGCAGTGGGTCGAGACTCCTTCTCTTGTGCCTTGACTGTGGATCTGGCTGACAACTCACGTGGCCAATGGCTTGTTGCAGATATGACACAAGTGGCCTAAAATGTATTTGAGTGATCATACCCATCCTTTTGTACTTCTATCATTACTATCTTAAAATCATGTCACATTTTGACCTTTGTCCCAAAAGCAGAGGGCAAGCCGGCCAGACCTAAACCAGTCCACACCCTGAAGACACATTCCACCTAGACCAATCACACCCAGCTGCCTCACCAACAGGGAAGGTGGAATTGAAAGGTTTCTTTACCTGTGTAGGCCACTGGATTGGGGGTGTGGCCCTTCCCACTGCAGAGATGTCATCTGTCTACACTTTTTCCTCCTCCAACATAGCATCTATTCTAAAAAAGCAACTTTCCTCTCTTTCCTTCTATACTGCTTCTTTCTTTGACCAAATATTTACCCAGTGAATAATAGGTTTTGTGAACCTGGAGATGGGCCCAGCTATGTTTCTCATCTCTCTGCAATGCCCTCAAACTATAAACTAATTCACACAGCACATGTAAATCTCTGTTGTTGCCCAAATTGAGGTAAACAATTCAGAACTCCTCATGACTAATTTATTCAAGAGTGACGAAGTGGTGTGGTGTTGCTGTGGTTCTTTAGAATCTTCCAGCACTGTGAGGACCTTACATCACTGGGTGTGTCCACTGCAAACCTTCTCCTTTCCTTGCTTTCAGTGCCAATTCTACTCACCATGAGGGGGGAGCATAGTAGTTTTAAAACAGCCTTGAGGAATCCACTTATCATGTCTTGAAGCTTCAGACTGGCTTTGTTGTACCTTAGGAAGGGACAAGGGTAAACTCCTGCTGAAGAAGCATCCAAGACCCACCTCAGAGCCACATGCTGATATCACTGACAGGAAAGTGCTCGTACCTAGTAAATTAGAACATGGTGCTAACAGGCATCTCAGCTCTGAACATGGATGAGAGTAATTGCAATTCAGCGGTGCATGAACATGTACAGTGGAATGCAGATGGACTGAAAAATTGGGTTGATGCTTACATCTTAATACCAAGTCAACTTGAAGAAACATAAAACATGTTTTCTTGAGGAAACTGTTTAATCAGCATCTCTAAGCTTCTGCTTCTGAGTTATTTTGCTTCAGCTGATACCTGATTCTCATCACCAACTCAGTGCTCCTTGAGCAGAGGGAATTTAATATTCCCACATCTCTAGTGCTTTGCTCCATCCTCAGCCAAGAGCTGTCAAATACTTCAGCGTCTCTATTAAGGCATTTACCTTATGGTGTCTAATTTTGTCTATTTTAGACATCCACCTCTTCCCCCAGGGTGTGTGGCACACGCTCACTCATACTGCTACTACTACTGCCCCATTTCTAGTTATGGAACCTGTAACTACCACTGTGACTTTCATGTTACAGATTGAAATAGATCAGTTTACAGATTGAAACAAATCATTTAAAAATAAATGTGTAGGCAAAAAATATTCCTGAAGAATCTTGAGAGATGAAAATATTTGGGGGGAAAACACATTTATTTTTCAAAAGAAGCTTTCCTTTTCATTTTTGTAGAAGTGGATTTGTTTTGTAATACTTTGCATGAAGACGAAAAGAAATAGAAAACAAATAATAAATAAGTAAATGCTTTCAAACACATTTATGAAGTGAGACTTATACCAAAATAAGCTGGAACTAATATAAGCTGTGTTTCTCTTCTCCCTGGTATGCCCTCAAACTATGAACTAAATTACACAGTACCCTTTAATCTCAGGCATTGTCTAAATTGAGGTAAGCAATTCAGAAATGCTCATGCATAATTTATTCAACAGTTCACTGTGTAGTGTATTTGCCCTGATTCAATAACATCAGAGTATTATAATTTGACTTTTAATATATTATGGTTATTTATTAAATTTTTAATTAGTCTCAAATTGCTTTTAGCAGACTCAAAAAATCCATTTTAATAACAGAACTGGACAAAAGGAGCTATTTAATGTCTCTTGTGTCTTTTTGAAAGTCTTTGGAAATTGCACTCCAGTACACAAATTCATCTGAACACACACACTCTCCTAAGTATTCAGGCCAAAGAAGTAATGGAGGATTGTGTGCAGGTGAGAAGCAGACTGAGGTGAAATCTGCAGCTGACTCTGGCAGCTAACAGATGGTCTGTTTCAAAATGGACAATTTTCCTTCTCCCCACTTTTTGTCCTCCCCTTTTCCTCTCCCTGTTAAGAAATAACATGTTCTTATCAGTTTATTGGCTAAAGGAATGAAGACTTGGCACCCATGGGTTCAAAAAAGAATCAACTCAAGGAAGACATAGACATGAATTTTCTTTCTGTTGGACACACCTGCTTGACCCTGAAGAGCTAGCTCTTAAACGGAACATTATTTTCTCTGTTTGTAGAGAATCAGGCATTTTTTGGTCCTGAACATCAAGTTTATTGGCTTTTCCAATTTGCTAGTAAAATTCATAAAATTTCTTTTTCCTTCTTCCCATAGGCTTGTTCTAATTATTTAATTGGGCAAATTGGGGCAAATACTAAAATTCAGTTACAATATCAGCAACAAGACAGCTGAATTGCTCCTTGCTGTTTTGAAAAACGGATTCCTTCTATTCAACCTTGCACTGGGTGTCCTAGACATTCTGATAATTTAAGTTAAAGAAAGGCTTAAAGATGCAAAAAGAAGAATCAGAACAGTCCCTATTTTACAGATGATGTGATCATTTACATAGAAAGTCCCAGGAAGCCGGGCGTGGTGGAGCATGCTTGTAATCCCAGTACTTGGGAGGAGGAGACCTGAGGATTCAGGTTCGCGGCCAGCCTCAGCTAGTTAGTGAGGCCCTCCGCAACTTCGCGAGACCCGGTTTCAAAATAAAGTATAAAAAATAGGGCCGGGGGTGTAGCGCGGAGGTAGAACGCCTCTGGGTTCAATCCCTGGTACCACACACAAAAAAAAAGTCCCAGGAAATCTAAAACCAAAATAAAACAATAATAAGACAAAAAACCCACTAGAAATTATTTATGAATGTAGACATTACAAGGTTAAAATTATAAGATTAATTGCATTTTATGTAATAGGGAACCTTATGGGAAGATCAGCATATGCTTGAACCCAAATACATTTTGAATAATGTACCATGAAAAACACTGGACTAAGTCTCGGGAAACCTGGGTTCCAGGTCTCATTCTAAAAGGAATCCCCTTGTATCCTTAGGATGGTATTTCATTGCTTCTGGCCTAAATTTTCTTATTTGATAATAGGTGTACTTGGAAAAGGTATGTTTTAAAAAATAAATATTTAAAAATTTAAAAAAATTAAATATTTTAAAATTATAATTCATGTGCTTTTATTGTTAAAGACTCATATATTATAAAATTGTAAATATGCCATTTTCATTCATTCTGTGAACTATAATCTGTACCCTTCTCTGCAATTTTCCCACTTAGTTTTTCTCTATATTATCCCTGATAATTTCTCTACTCACACATGCCCACATGCTTTTAAGTGGAAGTATTTTAAAATCCTTCAAATTACCATACATAAAGACTTGATTATTTCTAATAGTGATAAATGTCCTGAAAATGGCTTACTTAAACTACTAAATACATATCCTCTATTATTTCCACCCAAATTATAACTGTCCTTCAGAATAAAATCTAAGTGAGGACCAAACTTATATGAGAATATCTGAATGAATCAGTCACCTCAAATCATATTCAGCTAGGTACATATCTTTGTGGAAAACGTCAACCTACTGCAGGTAATTTATTTAAGCAAAATCAGCCACTATGAACAACGTATTTTTTAATCTTTATATATGTATTGATGTTTTTCCTTCTAGTTGTCACTAGGCATGGCGGCACACACCTGTAATCCCACTACTTAGGAGGCTGAGACAGGAGGATCACAATCCAAGGACAGCCTCAGCAAGTAGTGAGACTCTCATCAACCTAGTGAGACTCTGTTTCCAAATTAAAATGGGTCTGAGGGTGTAGCTCTGAGGTAGAAGGCCACTGGGTTCAAACCTCAGCACCACAAAAAAATTATTTTCCAGTTTTTGTTTCTGTTTTTTGGGGGGAATTTTTCTGTTTTTTGTTGTTTCTGTATTTGAAAGTAGCTTGCTGCTTTTTGTGGTGCATAGAAGACATAGAGATGTGAAATGAACTTGAAAACAAGGACTACCTTTAACCCATTAAGTCCCAAGTTTACAATTCTGCAAACCTTTTGATAAAATTGACATTAAATAGATTGGAAATAATAACCTAGAGCCCATTATATAATTTATTATCATCAATAATATAGATGGATGTTATCATTAAGCATTCACCTATTAATTTTCTCTAAAGAATAGAACTCTAAAACATGAATATTTATATCAAAATTATCATAATAGTGTATTTGTTGCTCAATTTAAATTTTTTTACACACTCCATACATGGGATGATGTGACCTAATGGGTTAAATACCTGGGTTTCAGGTGATGCAGTGATATTTTAAGAGCGTACTCACCTACCCATGCCTAGTATCCTCTGGATACTTCAGTATATTTTTTAAAAATTAAGCCCTCTATCCCTTAATGTACTCTTCTGAGCCATGTTTTCATAATGTATTTGCAAAGCTCCTTTAATGTCAAATGAGCCCCTGTACTCAACTTCATTATCATAAAAATGCCAGTTCTTCTGTAGTGAGGAAATCCAATTACTTGTGACGAAGGTGTTTGGATGAAAATGACAAAATGAACAACTGTTAGTGGAAATAAGACCAGCATTTTCTATAATCTCACAGGGGTTCGGATAAGGCTCTATGAATACAGAAAAAGGAAACCAAAAGAGAGGAGGTTTTGCAATGCTTAGACCACATTCAATCCTTTTTCTAATTCAATTTTGTTTTTTGGTTTTCAAGAATAGCATCAGAGGGAGATTATTTCTAATTGCATTTTCCTTTGGATTAATTTGTCAGATTTGAGAGAAATTAACAAGGACCCAGATGAGAGGTCAGTTACAGAAGGGAACACTTTTCTTAGAGTATTTATTTAACAGAGGGTTTTTGCGAGCAGACCACAGGTGCTGAGATAAGGATGCTACTGAATAGGGGCTTGATCTCTTGATGCCTCTCCTGGGCTTCAGCCCTCAGGTTTCACATCAGTGAGCAGGGAATGATAGCCACTCAAAGGTGACATTGTTAGAGACGTTGAATTAATTAATGTGCGGCAATTTGCAATATAAAGTACATGCATATTGTAGAGGTCCAATGGGGAATTTTTGTCATTTACCACAGTACTTCATTCTGTTTGTTTGTTATGGTGTGATGAGGCAGGGCAGAGGACCTGAGAACAGAGATAGGGAAAGTTAATAGATGCAGGGATGACAGTGAAGGTTAATATAAAACTTCAGCCCCACCAGTGATTAAAGGAAAGAGGAGGAGGGCACAGATGAGTGGTGCCAGGACATTAGAAGGGCCCACTGACCTTTGGAATAAAGATTCAAATTAAGGACTGAAACTGCGCAAAAGACATTGGGTCCCCAAATCAAATTCTAACCAATCACAAAAGAGCAGATGGAGCTGGGTGTGTTGGCACACACCTGTAATCCCAGTACTTGGAAGGCTGAGGCAGTAGGATCTTAGGTTCAAGGCCAGTCTCAGCAACTTAGTGAGACCCTGTTTCAAAAATAAAAACAGGGCTGGGGCTATAGCTCAGAGGTAGCATGCCTCTGCATTCAACCTCCATTACCAAAAAAATAAAAAAAGCAAATGGAGTACCACAATAAGAGATAAAGGTTCACCTCCCTAGAACGTGAACTGTTACTCTTTTGGGGACCCCCCCTATATGGAGGAGCTGCATGTGCCTTCTACTTTCCCTTGGCTTAGAATAAACCTTTATACCCTATACCCACCCTTCTACAGTCAGTCAATTAATTCTTTAATGTGGCAGACAAGAACCCTGTAAGAGGATAAACTTTGCATCCTTCTAGCACCCCAGATGGGTCAACAAGGGAAGGGACCCAGCGAAAAGAATTTGGTTACACTGGGATTATACCCAGGCCCTCCTGCATGCTAAGCCTGTGGTCTACAACTGAGATACACCCTCAGCCCTGTACTTAATATTTTAGACAGAGAAAGTACTTTACGGTAAGAGAGATCTATGTTAAAATCCTGGTTCTACATTTGCTAGCTATTTATTCTTTGAGAGTTTAATTGCTCTGCACCTCAGTTTTCTTGTCTGAAAAATAAAGACAGTAAGTCTCTCAGCTTAGAGGTTGTCATGAATTAAATGAGACTGAAGGGAAAGTTTGGGACACCAGCAGTACCATATCCTTAGCTCACTTCCCTGTTCCTTAAATACTCGTGTTCACTTCCTTACCACAGACAGATCATGAGTTGATTTTAATAATCACAGCTAAAAATGTTATGCAGTGAATAATACTCAGAGAGCTTTTCTTTAAAGGTAGATCTTATTGGTGTAAATGTGAGCTCCAGTGAACTTCTTTCTGGGAGGGATGGTTATACAATTATCCCTTTTTACCAACTAAAATAAGATAACACCCACAGGGCCAGCATAATTCTCTAAGCTTCCTGAGGCAACTGTCTCTAGTCTAGCTTTTTCTTAATGAGATTGCCCATAAAGAATCCCCAACACTAATTTCTCCATCTGATAGAGAATGTTTCAGTAACCTGCTACAGGAGAAACACAGACCTTCCTAAGGAAATAACAATTATTTGTGAAAATATATGGAGGAAATAAGTTCCTCTACTTATTGTCCCTGAAACTTGCACGATGAAAAGGGATTACTTGTTTCCAAAACTAACTCTCTTGATAAATGATGGTAAGACTCTGGCATTCTATAGTTTTTCGCCTTTAATATTCTAACTCTATAATCACAAAGATGAAACATTTTAGTCTATTAATTTAAAATTTTGATACTTAAGGGGTATAATTTAAGCTATTTCAATATCTGGCAAAACTTTGGCTATCCCCATTAAATATCTAGATTCTACCTATGGTGTATGGCTAGCTGGGCCCTTCCTGGTTTCCTAGCAGGTATCTTCCTTTCCAAAGGAGAACTTAAAAGTCACATCTCTCATACTTCCCTGGGACATTTGTTATGAATGAGTTAAACACCTACATATCGTGTTTGTTTGTTTGTAATTGACACTTGTTATTTCTCTATTCACCAATACCAATTTTGGTTTATGATATAAATTTAATGGGATAGATGCATCAACCAGAATTAACTAGGATTTTACCCAAAAGCAAACGCAAACCTCACATATCAGTGTCTCCTCTTAGCACTTTCCATGCTGTTACTTTTACTAATTGTAACTCAAGGATACCTTCCACCTAAGTGCCTTCCTGGGTGAACCATCGGCATTTTCTGAACACTTGGGATTTTTGTGTAAAATCATTTCTACTGGTATTGCGACTTTCTAAATATTTGGAACACATTTTCTACTCCGCAATTGCTTTCTTTGGGTTGCATGCTTGTAGACAGCAAGAGCGTAGGCACTGTAAATAGTGAGCAAAGAGAAATGGGCAAAGATGCCCTCGCTCAGCGTGTGGGCTTATTGTCTGGCCGACTGCACAACGTGGCAAAGGGACCGCTAGGTGGAGATGTTGCTTCACACTGTAGGCCAAGGGCAGTTAACTCGCTCACCCAGTGCAGGATTGTTAGTGTAGCACCAGCTGTAGTCTTCCCAAGCAGGTACACGAATTCTTTCCTAAGCAGGTGAGTTGATGAGTAATTCCCCCTATCATAAAGATGATAGATTTTTCAAAGACTATTAGCCATGAAAATACCTGTCCTTACCAAATAAAGTACAGGGAGTTTCTTACAAGATTTTATTCCCCCTAAGAAATATCAGTATTTTTTTCTCCTTTTTTTTTTTTTTGGTACTAGGAACTGAACCCAGGGGCATTAAACCTCTGAGCTACACCCCCAGCCCTCTTTTATATTTTGTTTTTTGAAACAGGGTCTCACTAAGTTGCTGAGAGCCTTGCTACATACATTGCTAAGACTGCCCTGGAGCCTGCGATCCTCCTGTATCAACCTCCCAAGTACTGGGATTACAGATGTGCACCACCATGTCTGGCTCAGTGATTTATTTCAGCATGAAATTTTAATCTATTCTGTGAAATATGGCATTCGACACTAATCTTTTGGCCTTTACATTGTTATTAACTTTTATCAAAATCCTAAGCAGGGTATTCAGTATGTCTGGGTTCAGTCTCTTTAGTAAAGCTGAGGACTTTGGAATGCAGTTTTGCTAAAATGGTGTGCAAATCTGAGTTGATGTAAGTAGGTTTTAGGCTCAGCTACTGTCTCTTTTCTTTTATCCCCATGTGAGATAGGAGGTATGGGGGAAACTTCTGGCTGGCAGAGTCAAAGGTAAATGGGTTTGGCCAGGTAGAATCACCATAAGGAAGAAGGTGCAGCACCTTCATTTCCAACATCAATATAACGGAGCCACGTAGGTAATTGAAAATGTTCTAGTAGTCATAGCTTTAAAAAGTGACAGGAAAAAGTAAATTAATTTTAAGAATGTATCTATGGAACACAGTTTATCCAAAAGACTGTCATTCCAACATGAAATCAACATTAAAAAAACTTACTAATGAGATGTTTCTTTGTGTTAAGTGTGAGAAATTGATGTATATTTTACATTTCTGGCACATCTGAATCCAGATGTTATATTTTCATAGGAAATATGTGATCTGTTTTTAGATTTCATTCAGGTTGCTGTTGCAACAGTAGGCCCGCATACGCAAGTAGTCATGAACATAATGAAATGTTTCTCAGCCGTGGACTAAGTGTCAGGTTTTTTAAAAATATAAATTAAGTGAAATCAAATTAAATAAAACCAAAAATTCAGTTATTCGGGTACAGTTGTCATATATCAAGTGCTTAATAACCAAAGAGGCTCAAGGCCACAGTGTTTAAGCTTGACCTGCTGAAAATAATCACAGTGGATGCTGCTGTGTATATAGATTAAAAAAAAAGCAGACAATTGTTTTACAACACTGGGGAATTTCCTGAGCTGAAAAACAGTCATACAGTCATACAGATCTTCTCCCCAACATGATGGGAATCTTTTGAAGGTAGTTATCTTACCTTATTAATATTTGATTTTTATTAATTCCAGAGCAATATTCTTCACATTCAGAAATTTGATGAATACTTGTCGATTTAAATGAAATCATGCATCTCTTTGCATCTCTTTGCAGAGATAGCATATTCTTTGAAAATTGATAAAATTTGTTAATCATCATTAATATATTGCTGGCATTTATCAAAGATGATTACTAGTTAACTGATATTGAGCTAAGGTCTCTTCTGACAGCAATGATCCCTCTCAAACAGAGTGCCCAGAGATGACCGGAGTCAATCCATCCGCTACTGCTGAGAGACAAAAAAAAAAAAAAAAAAGAGAGAGAAACTTGCATATTACTGCATTTATATTCTTCCCCTGACAATTATCGAACTTTACGAATCTCAACCTCATTACATTTGGGTAGGAGCCAACTGTCTTCAGGAAACTGTACTAAAAATTAATGGTGAGGAATTGCTGAAAAAAAAAAGTGGTGGAAAGAAGACATATGGTTAATGATGACATATTATTGCAGAAAAATGCAGTGGTTTGCACAGTTCTGGCGACAGGAATTGGACGGGGCACTGCTAATGCCAGTGGGCGATGTTGGGAGCCACGCAGGTCCTCTTGAAGCTGCTCTGTGGAGCTGCTCTTCCTCCATGATCATATTTGATATGCAACATTACTTCCCGGTTGCTGAGCTCCAGCACGTCGCAGGCAGGGCTTTGTCGTAAATGGAGACAACTGCAGGGAGAGGCATCTTTCTCTATTTCCTTTAAATCGAATCTAGCTGGGCCCGAGTTCAGCGCAAACATATGGCACATTTGAACACCCATACACCCAGCTTACCACCGTGGTGCTGAGATAGCAGCGCTGTTAAATGTCTTTCCACAATAATAAGATCGTTCTAACTGTGGTCAGGAAATAGTGGCATTTGTATGGAAGATATTTTCTCTTTTCAAACCTGGAAATGGTGTCCATCCCAATTTTGATCAAAGGAATGCCCCCTCTGCATGCTGTTCGCTGTTTTGTTTTCTGGAGTGTGGCTAAAGGCCATTGTGAGTTTATTTGGTGGAATGAAGAGGAAAGAAATAGAGCTCAGGATAAGTGTCTGGAATTTTTGAAAACCAGTTCGCTCACTTTTCCTTGCCTGTCTTCAGTTCCTTATGCGCCTCAAGAGAGCGACTTGTTCATGATCCCTTAACTGTTCGTGGGATTTAAATTAATTTTACCAAATCAAAGAAGAGGTTTGCAGGGACAAAAGGATTATTTGAATTAAAGTGGAGTTAGGAAAATAGATTGCAGAAATAACCTTGATCTTGGCCAAATCCACAGTTAATCCTACCCTCAAAGTCCTTAAAGGATGTGCATGTATAAAGCAAGAAGAATGACGATATATCAAAATAACATTTTATTCTTAGCAAGATTGGTGGACAAACCTTGAAGCTGAGGTTTGAGTCTCTATCCTGACCAGGCTTTTTTTGAAATCTTTCTAGAACCAGGTGTGGGTCAGATCAAACTCAGGGTAAATGGGTAAAGAAACACACATACACACACACACACACACACACACACACACACACACACACACTTCCTATCACTTAAAGATGTGCCCAATCATTGTATTAGAATCTGATCGATTCTGGTATTTTTGGAAAAAGCAGATAGGAGAAGAATCCCTTGTGATTCTACATGGTTGATAAGTGTAAGAGAAAGCATTGTTCTTCCACTCATTCGCCAAATTGCCAAAGTTTATAATGGGAGGAGACTTTCTGGGAACTAACAGTCCTGCATCTTACCCCAACACCCCAGCCTGGGCTTCCTCCTGAGCACTGGGTCAAGGATAGCAGTTTTCACACTTTAATTCTAGCTGCTCTCTCTAGTTCAGCCCCCAGCAGGCGCTCTTCCTCTTGTAGCTCAACAGCACATATTTCTTCCCTTGTATGTTCGGTAGACCTGAGAGGGACTGCCCCACTTACCACTAAGTAGAAAAGCTTAAAGTAGGGCAGATAAACACAGGTAGTAATTGAACACTACAAAGTATAGCCAAGGTATATCTGAGATAAATTTCCCACCTCATCCCAGCTCTGGCTGTGGAATTCCTACCTGTTCACCACAGCACAGATGATCTCAGTTGCTTCCTCCTTTGTGAAGATATTTGTGATCCCTTGCTACCATTAATTTCTTCCACAGAAAATGTGATATATCTTAGAGACCACACTGTAACCGCTCTTGCTTTCAAATCCTTTATGAGCTTGCCTTCTATGACCATGTCTGAGGTTGAATTCCTTGGAGGTAGACTGTATCTTGCTCTATAATAGTATGATGTAGAAAATCAAACACACCAAAAAGCAAAACAAAACAAAACCATGCACAGTAAACTACATTTCGAATCAAAGTCTACAACCTAGTTATCTGACTTCGGGCAGGATAAAGCTCATTTTATTCATCTTTTAATGAAGGTAAACACAGTATCGACTTCATCGTTCTGGCAAAGTATTGAACGAATAATGATCTCCTAGGTCACAAAATAGAGTTGTTATAAATTCATGTTGTCTGATTGTCTGGACTACTGCAAGACTAAATACGCCACATAACTGTCTGAAACTATTATCTGTTAGCACAATGGAGGTGAGTGTGTTTCTTTTTCCAAATTTCAAGATAACTAGATTTGCATACAGTTGTAACCAAAAAATCCAGAAAACCTGTCTCTATGTCACTCAGTCTTCACAACTATAACATCTGTGTAACAACTCTAAGCATCTATGTCCCGCCCTGCTCTATTTTGTAGGATTTGCAGAGGAAAGTAGAGGCACAAGCCGAGTGAACTTTAATTTGAACTGGCATGTATTGGGATTCAGAATGAAGACCTTGACTTTGGCATCTTTATGACTGACCCTGACAAAATGAGTAATGAAACTTAGGAGAAAAATATTTTCTCTGCTACCCACCTGTTTTTGCTGTACTGCCTAAGCCTTGTTGCAGTTTGTATTCAAGGTAAAGGTTGACCAGGTGCTGAGCTCCGGACAGGGGAGGAGTAGATTTTTCTACTTGAGGGACCTTTCCTACTCCAGTGTCCTTCAGTCAGCAGTGACTCTAGAATATCAAATCCCTAACCCCAGAGCCAAGTCCATTGCCACAGTCAATGCTGAGAAGCTGGCTGGTCAAGTCTCTGGACTGTACAGAGGACACGTCTTCACAAGCTTGTGGGCTGGTCTCATAAACCCAGAGACTTCTTGGCTAGTGCTGGTCAGAGACAAGGTAGCTTGCTCTAACATGAAACACCACCATAGGAGAATGCTTTCATATGCAATGCATTAGTGGTAACTTTAGTTTAGATTTAGTTAAGTGAGATACCAGTTCCAATGGATTCAGTGGCCAAACACCAACTACACTCTCAAAAACCACCCATCCTTTATCCAATGGAAACATCTTCACCCTCCTGCAGCATGTTTCACAGCTCCTCCACGTCCCTTGCACTCAATGCTGTGGTCATTTACATACTTGAGTCCCTCTAGTTCTTTAAGGACAGGCACTATGCATTGTATACATTTTTATTTGCATAACTTAGCAATATCCAGCACTTAGTAGAAGATCGATATGTTTTTGCTGATAAAATGAAACAGAATGAAAAGAAATTATTTCACATTTCTTTTTGAATTAGGTAATTAGTCCATCTGCTATGGACCATGTGGTAAATTTGCAATAAAAAAGAACATTTAAATTAATGCAACTAAATTTGCACCTCATGAGAGTCATGTCTCTTGTTACTCTTATCAAAACTCAAAGCGTCATCGGGTAAAACTGACATGTCCACCTTGAATGGTCTGTTTGATGAGACCAACCATTGGCGATTTGCAGAAAGCCTGTGTCCTGGTGCTGGGCATGGTTGTCTTCTCGTGGCCTTTCTACATGTGCAAAATCCTCACATTCATGCTTCACATCATATACCTAGCCAAGGTGTGTTGCTACAAAAGGTCAGTAAGCTGAAAAGGATGTTATTTCTATGAAGATAATTATTTCCACTTTACATTTTTTAATTGATAGGATTCTATAGTTAAATTCTTTCATTTTGATACAAACTTTAATGTCTACAAAATCTAGTTTTTGTCTTTTTTTTACTTATTCCTTACAGCACTGGACAAACATTAACTGTTCCATCTCATGTGTGTGGGGGGGTACTGGGGACTGAACCCAAGGGCACCCTACCTCTGAGTTACATCCCCAGCCCCATTTTATTTTTTGTTTCGAAACAGGGTCTCACTAAGTTTTTGAGAGTCTGGCTACAATGCTGAGGCTGTCCTACAACCTGTAAGTTCTCCTGTCTCAGTCTCCCAAGTACTGGAATTCCAGGCATGAGCCACCATACCCAGCTTAACTGTTCCATTTCTTTTTTTTTTTTTTTTTTTTTTTTTTTTCG
>PVJS01028451.1:0-25491 GCA_004027185.1 Glis glis | reverse complement strand
GGCAGAGACTGGAGGATCCGGGTTCGCGGCCAGCCTCAGCTACTTAGTGAGGCCCTCCGCAACTTCATGAGACCCAGTTTCAAAATAAAGTATAAAAAATAGGGCTGGGGGTGTAGCTCAGAGGTAAAACACCCCTGGGTTCAATCCCCGGTACCGCAAAAAAAAAAAAAGAAAAGAAAATAGGGCTGGGGGTGTAGCTCAGAGGTAGAATGCCCCTGGGTTTAACCTCCAATATATATATGATCTATATAGCAAAACTATATAGGGTTTAGCCTTCAATACATACATGTATATATGATCTATATAGCAAAAATCTATATAGCAAAAGTCTATAGGTGTATATATATACATATATATACACATATATATACATATATACATATATACACACATATATAAAATATATATAGCAAAAATGTCCAAACTGCATTACACCAGCCACCAAACAGCACGTGATGCTGGACCGCGTCCTGAGAAACCCCCCTTGGACGCACTATCGTGTGTGTCAGGGGTAAATCTTTTTTGGTTCTTCAAATCCGAGGACTGTGTTCAACACCCACATGAGCAGAACCAGTTGGTATCATCGGCGCCAGCCCGGTGACCTACTGCAATGGTTCCCTGGGGCGTTTTTTCTGGGGTTGGTTATAAACTCCCCTCACAATCGGGAGGTGCTCTCTTATGGTCTGAAACCCCAGGACCTGGGAACATGAATAATAGATCGCGCTGACAAGGCTTCTGGAGCCATTACGGCACCGAATAGGGTATCAATCCATAATTCGAAGATGGGACTAAATGGACCTTTCGTCAAAAAGAACGATGACGACCTGTCAATTTCCCCCTGATGTGAACAAGAATAGACCATCACCCCAAACCCACATTAAAATATTTTATATAAGATGGGCTCTCATTAACAGAAATCTGTCATTTGTTACTAAATACGGCTGTTCAGAGAACCTCTTAAGTGCTTTTGAAATTTGTTTTGAGGACCTTGACACAGGATTGAGTGGAAGTTATCAGGAAGCCCATCTCTCACGGCCACAGTGGACATGGCGGGTGACATAGCGAGGGTTGCTTACTTCATTTTGCCGGGTCAAGCTGAAATTCCCATCAGCGCCTGACACCCCCTCGCGCGGCCACGTGACAAACGGGCGGGCACCAGGATGCAGACGGGGAGATATTTCATTTCCCTTGGACATCAGCACTGGAGGTGGCGGTGTGAGTTTGGAGACCCCCCCTTTCTTTTGTGCACTTCGCCATCGTTCATTGTGAGCCTTTTCCTGGGACGGGAGGAAGAGAGGAGGGTTGCCCCCTCACTCCACGCCGGACCACACCAGCTTATAAATTCCCACGTCTCGTGGGCTGTGAACGCAAAAAGTCCACCGTAGTCTGTGGAGTCTGCAATTGCATCAGAACATGGAGTAGTACCCACTCGAAGAGGATTAAATGAAGAAAAGAGATGGAACAGAAGGTTCCTTAGATGTGAAACACGGTCCCCTCATAAGTCCCGCGTTTACGCCTGTCCCCCTTTGACTGTGCTTTCTCCATCATCTTCTCTGGACACTAACTGTGACTCTAGTTCATGGGATCAATATATATATATATATTTGTATGTGTGTGCGGTACTAGGGATTGAACCCAGGGGCATTCTACCTCCGAGCTACACCCCCAGCCCTATTTTTTATTCTTTATTTTGAAACAGGGTCTCACTAAGTTGCGGTGGGCCTCACTAAGTAGCTGAGGCTGGCTGAGAATCCTGATCCTCCTCCTCTCAGCCTCCCAAGTACTGGGATGACAAGCTTGCACCGCCATCCAGGGTGCAGGATCCATATTTTATATATGAATCAAAATGCAAAGTAAGGTAGGGGGAGGCGCACATAAGTTTGCAGTAATTATTTTTCTAATGGCCCTGGAGTCCTTTATCCTGGACTGAAAGGCTTTTGACTGGTGAGGGAACGGCAGGTGTCCTCCTTGTTATTAAAGTTGCTTCTCAGTTTCAAACACATACCCTCGATGTTGAAATGAAAGATACCGGGAGCAAATAGAAGAGAAAAGCAAGCACCCTTTATCACGTTCATCATCGTTGTTGTTTTGTAGAGTGAATACAAAACATGACTTCTGTGCGGCTTCGGGGTCGCGCGTAGTGAATACAATATTCAGTCTCTGTCACGCTGCTGTTTTCTGTTTTCTGGAAAGAGATCTTTCTGCTAAAAGTTGCACTTCCCTGACCAAAAGATGTTTTAAGAAACCACTTAAAGAAAGTGCTCAGGGGGCACCATTCAGACCTGAATTGCCCAATCGAGCCACTTTATTTCTTATTTTTCCTGCTTATTTGTTGCCCTGGCGGGGTGGCCTGTTTCTCAAACCGTAAGGAGACTTAAATAACGTTGCTTTGATACGTTCGCCAAAGTCTAGAAGTCCTGAGATCATTTGATGCGCAAAACTGTTGCGAACCCAAGCTTCTCCTTAGAGAGACGGGTCAATACACCCCGAGCAAGAAAGAAATTACTGTGTGCCACCTGTGGGTTTTAGATTCTCCATAACCTTGACTTCACACCTGCTGGTGCCCCACCGTCTCCAGCTTTCCAGGGTGTACAGCGCTCTGTCTCCCACTGACCACCGTATTTCAGAGTTTTAGACACCTGGGATGGGACATCTTTGTGAACATCACGTATAGGACACAGGATCTGAACTAGAGGTTTGAAGGTCAAACTTGACGTACTCAGGGAGGAAAAGAAGTCAAACCACAAGACGAATGGCTGTGCAACAAATTTGAGACTCTCCAGCGAGCAGCTATGCACAGGATTGGCCCCTGGTCCCCTGCTTATAAGTCCTCATCTGACATTTTGGTAACATCCAGTCTTAAATTTCCCCATCCCAGTCTTTTTCTTTCATCTGCTGGTCTTTCCTGCCGGCCGGCATCTGTGTCAAGCCTGCGTAGTATTCCTGCGGAGTCATTCAGCAAACTCACAGCCTGGCACCCTGTTCAGCCCTCCCGACTCCACCCTCCGCAGCTGACACATTCTGCTGTGACGTTCAGACCACACAGAGTGCCCTCGTCCTGCATGCTCCCAAGCTGGCGTCCCACATCCTTCATCCCGCATCTGAGCAGAACTCCAGGGTACAACGGAAGGACCATAATGTGAACGAGCTACGTGTCCCCTATGTCCCTTTCTCCTTAAACTGCGGTCGGATCGGTGGATTCGTGGGGCGACACTTCCTGCCGCACTCATTGCAGTTTTTGTCACCAGGATCAGGTCTCAGGATCTCAACACTTCACGCAGCCTTTGGGAAATAATAGTCCACTCTGCTGCTTGGACCTGGCTTTCCAGGTCTGCTCGGCTGGGTCCTGGCCTTCCCCCTGCCTGTTGACGGCTTGGGCAATGAGAAGAGGAAGTTAAGTTAAGATACTTGGGAGGCTGACACTGGAGGACCACAGGTTTGAGGCTGTCCTCAGCAACTGAGCGAGACCCTCAGTGACTTAGTGAAACCCTGTTTCAAAATTAAAAAAATAATAGTAATAAAATAAAATAGGGATAGGGTGTAGCTAGATGGTAGAATGTCCCTAGGTTCAATCCCCAGCACCAAACAAACAAACAAAAAAAACCCCAAACTACCTTTGGGAATGCCCATGTCACGCCCTGTATGGACCGAGCCCTTTCTCTCTCTGGGCTTCACAGCTCCTCACTGCACATCTACCTCCCAGCACAGAACACCCAGGCTGAGGACGCAGGATTCTCGCCCAGCCGGTCTGACTTGCTCCTGTGTTTTTAATATCACTTCTATGTCGAGGGAAATAGCGCTTGTTGGATAAACGTGTGGATACAGAAAGAGAAATATACACGTCATAGTCCTTTTTGGATCCAGTCACACATCGTACTATTATCATCTCTTTATTTTTGTCACAACCTAGCATGTGGGTAATGTATTTCTGGCTCTGCCCGGCATTGCTTTCTCTGGGTGATAACAGATCGATTATGACAAGTTCTCTCCCTCTCAAGTTTATATTATGTCAACATTCCCAGTCGCTTTGCTGGCCCAGAATTAAGTCCAGGGTTCGAATTTCCCATTTGTTCTGTATGTAGACAATAAGCATTAAAGAAAAAAAAAGCAAAAACAGTCTCCTAGAAGAAGAACGTTCTGAATGTATATGCAGAAATCAGATTTCATAGCATTGCACACATCTCTGCTTGTGTTCACGCTTAACTGAAATGCATAGACACCCATACGCCGACTTGGGACCTCTAGAGTTTGTGCAACATTCTGAAGGCTGGCCTTCTCTGAAAGTCGGTTTTGAAGTTGTGTTTATTTCCATGTTTCTTCTTATCTGTATTCTGCATCTCTTACTGTAACAACGAAGCTTGTCTTCATTAATGAAAATAACAAATCGTGGACGCATTTTCATGCGTGTCTTATGTTGTAGCAGAGCGAGACTCCTAGACGCATCGGGATGCCAACCTCTCCTCCTGCCACCGCTGGTTACCTCTCTGGCTGTTCTCTAATTCTTGCTGAGATCTTTCTAGGCTGAGCGGTAAAGAAAACACTCAGAGAAATGTCACCTCATCCCCCTCTCCTTGTCCTCAGTGACTTAGGTTTTCAACTTTTAGTACTACTGAGCTTCTCCCGCCTGTCTCCTACTCAGTACTTCCTTTAATTTTCTTTTCTTTTGGCACTGGGGATTGAACCCAGGGGCATTCTACCTTTGAGCTACACCCCCAGCCCTTTTTTTATTTTTGATTTGAAACAAGGTCTCACTAAGTTGCTGAAGGCTGGCCTCGAGCCTGTGATCCTCCTGTCTCAGCCTCCCAGCCTCCCAGGTACTGGGATTACAGGTGTGGACCACCGCTCCTGGCTAACCCTTTTCTTTTGAGCCAGGTGTATCTACACAATGCCCCTTCCCATGCCTCCCATCAGCCCCCCAAAATATATTAGATAGACGGGGACGATATAATTTCTAAAACCTTTCACCCAGGCTCATTTTCGCCATCTATTTGCATAAACGAGTCCACAAGGAAAGTCCGGCATTAAACCCAGAGCTAGAGCGATTCTGCAAGCTTGCCTGGCTTGCTCTTGCAAAAATAAAACAATCACTTTTGTTTCTTCAAAACTAAACACAGCTCAAGAGAGGACGGCCGTACCATTTTCGCAAGTGGATATCTTAGAGCCGCGTTTCCACTTTTGGAAAAGAGGCTATTTCCGGGGTGCCCCGAATTCCCAGAGACGCTCTTTCGGAGACGCTGTGCCTGGAATTACTGCTATGAAGGCGAGGGTGGTGTTCTGCCGGGAGCGCGTGCCCGCAGGAGCGCCACGCTCAGAGCAGGAGGAGGAGTTGGCACCCAGAGCTTTAGCTTGAAATACAACAAGGAGGAAGGAAACCGGGGCAAGACGCCCTCAGGAATCTCTCCCCCGAATCCGTGCGTGCCCGCTAGGAGAACGAGCTCAGTATTTTCGTGCGTTTTCCACACACAAACCTTGTGACTAACCACCTCAGCTACGTTTAAATACCTCAAATCCCAACATCAGACCCGAATACAAGTCGGGCGTGGGGGCACATGCCTGTCATCTCAGCCCTTGGGAGGCTGAGGCAGGAGGCTCGGAGGTGGAGGCCAGTGTGATAACTTAGTGAGACCCTGCTTCCTAAATAAAAATAATAAAATAAAATGTGCACGTATGTCTTTATCACTCTGAACGACGTTATGATGTGAGACTATAGCACACCAATAAACGTATATTAAAAAAATAGGGCTGGGGTATAGTTCAGAGGTTAAATGCCCCTGGGTTCAGTCTCCAGTACCAAAAAAAAAAAAAAGAAGAAGAAAGAAGAAACAATACAAGCTAGGCATGGTGTTGCGCGCCTGTAATCCCAATACTTGGGAGGGTGAGAAAGGAGAATCACAAGTTGGAGGCCAGCCTCAGCAACTTAGGGAGACCCTCAGCTACTTAGTGAGACCCTGCTTCCAAATAAAAAATGAGGGGCTGAAGGTGTAGCTCAGAGGTAGAATTCCCCTGGGTTCAATCCCTAGTACGAAAAACAAAACAAAATTAAAAAAGCAAAAACAACACATGTCATTTCCCTCTCAGAGGGATCCAGCCTCTCAACATGGTCTTTCATAGGGAAGTCTCACATCCGATTTGAAAACGTGACGTGGGATTCATTTCTGAGGAGTTGAAAGTTCCCGCCAGTGGACAAGACCGGAAGCCTTTGGAAATTGTTTCCAAGGTGTCCCAAGATGCGGTGGACATCTGAAGGAGAAAATGAACATGACAGTGAGCCCCGTTCTCTCATTTGGACTCCAGGTGGTCCAGAGATGAGCTCTGAAAACCCCCTCAAAGGGAGACCAGGCTCCTGAGAAATCGGCACCGCCTCCCATGTGCGTGAAGCCAGAAGGAAGCCCGGACGTTGCTACGGACAGAAGTACCACAGCAAGCAGTGTCTAAAACTTACCAACTCCGTTCTTCTTTTCTTCTTCCTTCCCTCCCTCCCTCCCTTCCTCTTCCTCTCTGTCTCCCTCTCTTTCTTTGTACCAGGGACTGAACCTGGGGCATTCTACTCCAAGCTAAGACTCCAGTCATTTCTATTTTTTATTTGGAAACAAGGTCTCACTGAGTTGCTGAGTGTCTCGCCAAGTTGCTGAAGCTGGCCTCGAATTTAGGATCCTCCTGTCTCCGCCTCCCAAATAGTGGGATCATAGGCATGTGCCACCATGTCCAGCTAAAACTTAGCAAGTCTAAAAGAGGGCTTAGGAGCCCGGGCTCTGGAGGCAGACGATCCAGATTTCAGATCGGTCTAGTCACGAGTCACAAACTCGCTGTGCCATCGAAGAGTTCCTGCCCCACAGAACGAGAGGGTTCACCAGAAAGTCCGCTGGGCATTCAGTTGTACTGTTATATTACTGCAGTGATGAGAAATGAAGCGATATCTTCCCACTTGGCACGTTTTGTAAAAGTGTTCAGATCTGCATATGCAAATGTGGGACTGGACGGTTATCAACGAGAGTGTTTAACTGATTCTCCCCCTCCTATTTTAATTGGTGTTCTGCAAGACTTCTGATTCCAGACTTGGCTTTCCAATGGCTCCATTTTCCTGGGCCTCAGCTAAAACTGCCCGTGCTGCTATTTTCTAATGAACTCATTATTTTTTTTGGGGGGGTGTGCGGGATCTGGGGAGAGAGGAGTTGGGTCAGCGTAGGACAGAGTATAGAGTCATCTCTGAAATAAAATTAACAAAGAGCCTTTCAAAGAACTTCTCCATGAATCCTGGCTGCTCTCTGTAGATTTGATGCATGCCTGGCTTCCTGTCTTTCCCCCTGCTACAGCAGAGAAAAATGGAAAAGTGTTTAGGAAGAGAAAAATTTGAGTCTGTTACCTGAATAGTGTGGTTTGGAAGACAGAACAAGAAAGAAGATAATGGTTCTAGCCAGGCATGGTGGCACATGTCCCTCATCCCAGTACTTGGGAGACTGAGACAGGAGGATTGCAGGTTGGAGGCCAGCCTCAGCAACTTAGTAAGACCCTGTTTCATAATGAAAAATAATTAAAGTGGGGCTGGGGATATAGCTCAGAGGTAGAATGCCCCTAGGTTCAATCCCTAGTGCCAAAACAATTAAAAAAATTTTAAGTAAAAAACAATAAAGGTTCTTAAAAATTACTTCAAAGTAGAGGTCTACACACCCACACTAATTTTGTTCTCACATGGATTCGTTCTCATATTTTTTTGCAGTATTCATTGGGCATACAGTGTTCATCTGAATACTTGCTGTGCTGAATTCATAGAATCGTCAGAACACTGCGGGATGGATAGCATCTGTCATGATCCCATTTTATGGCTGGGGAAACTGAGGCTTGGGGGGATGAGAGAACCCGCCCAGGTGGGATCTGGGAGCTCGGCTTTGCAGACCCCTCTTCCCCACTGAGCTACGAGGCAGTCGTGAGCCCCTGTGGTCCTAGTATTGCAAAAAAAAAAACCCATAAAATAAAATAAGTGAATACTAAGTAGGGGCATTTAATACATCTGCAGCAAGGAATAGATAGTTACACTCCTTCCTTTTGATTTATAAAAATGAGAAAGGAAAAAATAATGGCTTGTCTTTTATGCTATCGTTTGAAATCTGGCAATACTTTTAATTGGTGAGTCAGCCCGGGCAAGAGTTCTGGAGGAACTGGAGCCTTCTGTTGTTCTGTAATTGCTATTTCCCCGGCAAAAGGAGATAAGGACAATCAGGTTTAGGGAAAGAAAGGGCTGATTTGGAAACATGAAAGGTCTGTGTTTTCCATACATTGACCTACTCTAAATAAAAAAAAAAAAATAAGTCTCTATCCTACAGGTCGGTCTCTCTCTCTCTCTCTCTCTCTCTCTCTCTCTCTCTTTTCTTCTTATGAGTCTATAAATAGGAGTTGATTCTTCTCAAAAAAAAAAACTAAAAGGAAGGAGAAATTATTTTCTCCGATGTCTATGATGCCAGATAAATTGCCTCTCATCCCGTGCCTGAAATGTTTTGAAACCGGATGACAGTAAAGAAAGAATTCATTTAGATTCAATGGGGTATTAAATGATAAATTTTTCTATTTGCACGAGTTTGGCTTCTTTAACTTTATACTTAACGTGTCAGTTTTTAATGTAATTAATCCGTCTGTTTGTGCTCTTTTAGAAAGAGCGCACCTCCCGACAGAACGCACTTATCTGCAGGCAGAGGATGGCTCAAAGCGCTGGCTGGCTGGCGGGAATGAGCATTTTAAGTTTCACTTAAGGTCATATAGGGTAATCGCTGACTCTTCCGTCACACAAAACAGACCCCCGAATAATATCCACAGATAAAAACAGGACTTTTTTCATCAGTATAACTGAGTGCAAATTAAATTTCATTCCTACCTCCATGTTTTATCAAAACATAATGATATGGGGGGAGAACAAAGGACTTTTTAAATGGCTCAAAAGAATTCTGTCTCTCACCCATAGTGCAGTGAGACGCTTAAGCTTGGTTCCTGGGATATCTGCTGGGATTTGTGTTGGCAAATATTTTTGTTGCTTTTCTCTGTTATGTATCTAAAGATTTGAATGTAAAATTTTGTACAGTTTTTGGCCAGATGAGATGAATTGTTTTTTGTCTTGTTTTGTTTTTTGTTTTTGTTTGGTTTGGTTTTGCACTGGGGATTAAACCCAGGATCATTCTACCACCAAGCTACACCACCAGCACTTTTTATTTTGAAACAGGGTCTCTCTAAGTTGCTGAGGGTCTCCCTGAGTTGCTAAGGCTGGCCTCAAACCTGCGATCCTCCTGTCTTGGCCTCCTGATGGTCTGACTTTCTTAAAGTAGGTAGGAGTCAAATAGAACCCGTTCTCTCTGGGCCTTTCTCACATTATGGAAAAATATTTTTATATTCTTGTGATGGTGAAATAGTATCTGCTTTTGATGAAATGTCTTTTCATTCTTGCCTGAGATCACGCTAGGGCGAGTGTACCACAGGACACCTCCATGCTGGTGTGGATCGTCGGGACAGTGATGGGGGAAACTTTCAGTCTCCGCTCATGGGATTTGATCCTTTGTGGACAATTAACAGACTGACATTAGCGACCCTGCTGTGGAAGAACTCTTAAACTGAGTTAGTCAAACAAAACTGCTCAAGACACGCGTCCTAAATTGTCAGAACCTCCTGAATTATTACTATGTGCCTGATAAGTTTTATTCCCCCTTTGTGTGTGTGTGTGTGTGTGTGTGTGTGTGTGTGTGTGTGTGCCTGCATTTACCTCCACAAAGGAAAGTCATCTTTAATGGTTCCCAGATCTGAACATCTCACCACTGCTTCTGACATCCCCAAGTCACACCCGCCACAGATCCTGCAGATGCAGGATGAAATAGACAAGCGGGGTTTGCCTTTGACCGCAGTGTGTTCCAGAAGTATGCTCACGTTTTCATCTAGGAACAATGTTAAAACTGGTCAGGAACTCAGTATTTAAAAAAAATTCATATTCAGGAGCAAATGTATGTTTTATATATATTTACGTACTTTAAATATTATGTGTGTGTATATGTTTATACACACATGCATATATATATATATATATATATATATATATATGTATTTATTTGTTTGTTTGTTTTTGTTTTGGTACTGGGGATGGAACCTCAGAGCTACACCCCCAGCACTACTTTTTATTTTCATTTGAAACAGGGTCTGGCAAAGTTGGTGAGGCTGACCTTCAACCTGCGATCCTCCTATTTCAGCGTCCAAGTTACTAGGATGACAGGTGTGCACCACCATGCCCAGCTAGCAATAATATTTGGACAAAGAACACATATAGTAGAATCTCACCAAATTAAAAATAACATATCCATTCAGATACCAAACCAATATTCAGGGACTTGATGTTACCTCAGTTTCATATCCCAAAATGTAGGCTTTTTATTTATTAAAATGTCCCAGCTTTTTTCCCCTTCATCTACTTTGGAAACTGTAACTGTTGTTTATTATTTTTGTTAATCAAGCACACCTTACAAACTTTTTTTTTTTTTTTTTTTTTGCGGTACCGGGGATTGAACGCAGGGGCCTTCTACCTCCGTGCTATGCCCCCGGCCCTATTTTTTATACTCTATTTTGAAACTGGGTCTCACGAAGTTGCGGAGGGCCTCACCAAGGAGAGGGAGAGAGAGAGAGAGAGAGAGAGAAAACAGGGAGGGAGGGGGAGAGAGAGAACGCTCGCACGCGCATGTGCTAGCTGAGGCTGGCCTCGAACCCGGATCCTCCGGTCTCCGCCTCCCAAAGTACTGGGATTACAAGTGTGCACCACCACGCCCGGCCCCACCTTACAAACTTTAAAAAAATTCCTCTAAACGTTTTATGTGTTCCTCGGATACGCCGAACTTCGCCATTTCGGCATCTGAATCTTTTTTTTTTTTTTTTGGCGGTACCGAGTACTGAGGATTGAAGCCAGGGGCATTCTACCTCTGAGCTCCACCCCCAGCCCTATTTTTTAAATCTTTATTTTGAAACAGGGTCTCACTAAGTTGCAGAGGGCCTCACTAAGTAGCTGAGGCTGGCCGCGAACCCGGATCTTCCGGTCTCCGCGTCCCAAGTACTGGGATTACAAGCATGCGCCACCACGTCCAGCTGGGCATCTGAATCTTTGTGAGTCTACTCGACGCCACGTGAAACTGGCTGAAATACTGTAAATGCTTTCCTTCCTCCCCGTGCAATCGAATCACACCGTCTCCGTCCCTCTGCATCATGGAGCTAGAGAAGGGCGGGTATCGTGCTGAGTGTGCAGCACGCACACCAGTGCACCGCCTGTGCTTTGCTCTTTTCTTTAATACATACTGTCCTTGGTGCATTATAATTGCACATCACAGTGAGGTTCAAAGCGACACATTCACACATGCACTTAGCACTGGGTGTGTCTCCCTCCACATCCCACCCTGCTCCCTCTCCTCCCTCCCCGCACACATTAGTGACATTGGTAGTGAAACCTTCATACATGGCCATACAACCATCTGAACTGTTTCCTTCCTCGAGCCTCCTCCTTTTTCCCTCCCCACCTCTCTCCCCCAACCTCTTTCCCCTGTTCAACTAGTCTCTCTCCCATTTATCTGAAGTCCCTTTTGTTTCTTATTTTCTCTCTCGCTTTCACATCAGAGAGAAAACAGACAACCCCTGACTCTCTGAGGCTCGCCGATCTCACTGAGCATCATAGTCTCTAGTTCCATCCGTTTTCCTGCACACGACATCATTTTGTCCTTCTCTGTGGCTGAGTAGAATTCCACTGTGCTGGCGCTCATCCACCTGCTTCGTATAGATGGAGCCGGCGCTCCCCAGGCTTATAACCTGACTGACTTGTCTTGGAGAAAGTTGTTCCTTGGCCGCTTACTGATTGGGTTATTTGTGGTTTTTAGGGTTCTGGTTTGGGGCTCTTTATATATCCTGCACACTAGTCCTCTGTCTGAGGCATAGCTGGCGAAGATTTTCTCCAATTCTGCAGGCTGTCTCTTCAGACTCTTGGTTGTTTCCTGTGCTGTGCAGAAGCTTTTTAATTTGGTGCCATCCCATTTATTGATTCTCGTTTTATTTCCTGAGCTTTGGGGTCTTACTGAGGATTTCTGTTCCTGAGTGTCTATGTTGGAGAGTTGGTCCTGTGCCCCCCCCCCCAGTAATTGCAAGTTTCTGGTCCAGTTCCTCGGTCTTGCAGGGTTAGAGAAAGGGGTTCAGTTTCATTCTTTCACAGATGGTTAATCATCCGATTTCACAATAGCCGAAGGAAAGAACAACGCCTATGTCTGTGGTTCCGTCTTGCAGAGGAACTGGGCAGGCACAGCTGTGCACAGAGAGGTCACTGTCTTTCTGAAATCACTGTGCAAAGAAACACTTGGGTGTGTCCTCGGGGTGGGACATGGAACCCACACGTACTCGCCGAGTGGCCCATGGACAGGGAGGACGAGGGCTGAGGAATTGATGACCTGGGAGACATTAGCAGTCTTCACAAAGAGTTTCAGGGAAGTAGAGGACAGAACATGGGCTGGAAGTGGTTAAAGAGTGTGGGAGAAATGAGTCAGCAGCTGGGCGCACGCCTGTCATCCCAGGGCTTCGGGGCTGAGACAGGAAGATCGCAAGTTTGAAGCCAGCCTCGGCAATTTAGTGAGACCCTGAGCAACTCAGTGAGACCCTGCTTCAAAATAATAAAATAAAATAAAATAATAAAATAGGGCTGGGGGTATAGCTCAGAGGTGCAATGTTCCTGGGTTCCATCCCGAGTACCCCCCCCCACACACACACACAGTATAAAGGGAGATTTCAGAGCCTGAGATTTGGGAACCTTTGGGAGATCTTCCTGAGAAAGTTCCTGGTGAACCCCAAACACCTGTCGGGCACCCATAGGTCCCCCAAAATGATAAAGGTTGCGGGCAACATCTTGTAGCTTTGACCCAGGGCTTTCTAGACTGTCTTCTTCCTCCTTGACACCTCTGATGCCCGCAATCAACCCTAACATCTGTCTTCATGAGTCCACCACCACTTCCACGTCGAGGTGGTGTATTTTTATACCCTTCTAACATGTCTGCTGCATCGTATTTCCTTTTCCTTACTTAACATGAATACCCTGCGGTCTTTCCTTGTCTACCCCATGAGTCCCGAGTTTCTGTGCTCTCTCCACTGTTACTTAAGAAGTGATTCTGCACCTCTTTCTCCTGGTTATTATTTCCTAGCAGGGTGCCTTTCCCTTCCCGCGCTGTTCCCCCCTTGGATTTCTTTGACTCCCTTTGTACTTCTCCACACCCATCCACCAGTATAATAACATCTCCGAACGTGGTAAATGTGTCAGGTCCTGAACAGGAGCTAATTCCTTCATTTCCATAAAGGCGAGGCTTTCCAACTATTCTCTGCGATTTTTCTATATTCGCCTTTGTGAAATTAAGTCATTTGCACATTTCCCGCCCAGGTAATAATGATTAATAGAAATATCATATCATTGAATCTAATGAACTTGCCCTTTTTTTCTTCTTCTCCTTCTCCTTCTTCCTTCTCTCTCTCTCTCTCTCTCTCTCTCTCTCTCTCTCTCTCACTGTCTTTTTACCACTCAAGGCTTGCATGTAGTTGAAGAAGGTAATGACTGACTTTAGCGCTTATCGGGAACAAAAAATTTTCTGGGCATCTCAAAGCCAGGATGGGGATTGGTTTCCAGCACGGGGCGGCAGGACTCCTGATGTGTATCCCCCTTCTTGACTAGAATAACTCTCATGGCTGATTATCACAGTGGTCGGCTTCGTGCCAGGAGCGAGTCCAGGAACAGAGTTCAATCAACGCACACATGAGGAAAATGCCAGGAAGTTTTGGAGACTGAGAAGGGGGATTAGTTCTTGAGGAACAAACGGTGGCGGAACACGGAATGCCCTCGCTCAAGCAGACCAGAAAAGAATGTTCCATGAGTTCCTGCAAGTGGAGACCTGGTTCCGTTTTAGGATGTGGGTTCTGCCCGGCATGATTAATAGGTTGTTAAATTTTTCGAGAACATGTAATGAGGACAAAGTATGCCATTTAGAGTTGAAGAGAAATAAACACTCCCATTATTCCAAGTAATATGTTTAGAATACTGCCATCAACATATACTTTCACTTATAATTTAATAAGAAACTTGAGCTATGAAAATACAAACAGCCATAAATCGATTAAAGGTAAAATTGTGGGGGCTAAAAACCTAGAATTGGACTCTAACATTAGCTAAACAGGACACGAAGACATCATGCCGCCGCATCTTTAAACAGAGAAGGGCGTGGTAGCACACGCCTGTCATCCTGGTACTTGGGAGGCTGAGACAGGAGGATTGTAGGTTCGAGGCCAGACTCAGCAACTTAGCGAGACTCTCAGCAACCTATGGAGACCCTGTTTCAAAATATAAAATAGGGCAAGGGTGTAGCTTAGAGGTAGAATATCCCTAGAACATACCACATAGAAAAAAGAGAGAGAGAGAAAGATCCCTCAGTATGTTTGGTATATATGGACTGTATTGTCCAAAATTCTAGGAGCAATTCCATTTAGATTTCAGAATATTTTAAAATTCTAATAAAACTCTTAATGGAAAAAATCATTACATGATGACACAGGCTCCTATTTTCTGAAACTTAGGCCAGGAGATAGAAACCTGCATTCGAGCCAGGCGTGGTGCTACACACCTGTTATCCTAGTCCTTGGGAGGCTGAGACAGGAGGATTGCAGGCTGAAGGCCAGCCTCAGCAACTTAGCAGGGCCCTGTTTCAAAACAAAAAGGGTTGGGAGTATAGGTAGGAGATAGAATGCCCCTGGGTTCAATCCCAGTATGAAAGAAAGAAGAAAAGAGAAAGAGAGTGGGGGGGGGTCTTGGTTACCCAGCTATTTAGCCCAATCAGTTCTGTAGTCAAAATTAACTGATTTCCAGTGAAAGAAAATGTGCATATTTTCTATCTATTCTACCACTAATTGAAGATACTTTATTAGTACTAGTCTTATTATTAGATATTTTGAAAATGACATTAGTCATTAGTCATTAGCCTGGCCTCACATTAAGATTTTCAGAAAGAGTTTGTCACTTTTATTCTGTATTTTGTTGTTGCCATTGCACTTATTCACTTCCAGGTGAAATGGGCTAGGACCAGTCTACGTGGTTGTGATCTTTAAAATGTGTGTGGGAGCACTGTACAGTGACTGGCCTTAGGACAATCCCCCTGAATAACACTGACCACTTACTTGATTTTTTTCATTATATCCCCCCCTTTTTTTAGTGACATATTAGGTATTGAACCCAAGGGCATTCTACCTTTAAGCTATACCCCAGCTCTTTTATTTTATTTTGTTTTATTTTATGTTTGTGGTTCTGGGGATTGAACTTAGGGGTATTCAACCTCCGAGCACACCCTCAGCCCTATTTTATTTTTATTTGGAAACAGAGTTTCACTAAGTTGCTGAGGGTCTCACTAAGTTGCCGAGGCTGGCTCAAATCTGCTGTCCTCCTGTCTCAGCCTCCCAAGTGCTGTGTTTTCAGGTGTGCGCCTCCACACCGGGCTGTACATTCCCTTTTTAAAGCTTAATTTCTCATTAGTGACGTTCATCTTGCAGTCCACGCAGGCACATACAAGGGCCTCCCTGCATTACTGTCGAAGCATATTTTTACCTAAGGGCTCATTTAGCAAAATAAGATATAAATCTCCTTTTAAAATAAAACATGCATCTAAAGAACGTAAACTCCGCCGATGTGGGACAGAAATCAAGGCGAGATGATTTAGAAGGGCACGAAAGGACCCTCGGCCGCGTATATCACGGGGAGGTTTATGCGCCACCATACACAATTCTGGAAGAGGTACAAAAGCAATATTTATGTGCAGTAATATTTTAGGAACCGGCATATTAACTCAAAATTGCAAACTAGATTTACAGTTACAACGTTAAAGACCTTGCAAAAATGTTTTCTGCCTGTCAAGGATTCAAGTATTGGTGCATGAATTTGCTAATTCCTACAAGTTTGTGTCACTTGACAGTTTTTCTTTTTCTTTTCCTTTTTTTTTTTCCTTGGTACAGGTGATCGAACCCAGGGGCATTCTACCTCAGAGCCACACACCCCCCTCCTGCCCTGTTTTTTAATTTTTTCTTTTGAAACAGGGTCTCCCTAGGTTGCTGAGGTTCTCGCTAAGTCGACGAGACTAGCCTCGAACCAGCGATCCTCCTGTCTCAGCATCCTGAGCAGTGGGAGAATTCCTGGCGTGTGCCACCACACCCGGGTGCCAGTGTTTCTTGAATCCAATTCTGTGTGTCAGGTGGGAATCGGGGAGTGAGCGGGGGCAGGGAATTCACTCCTCCTCTGCTCATGAACTCACTGACACACACATAAGAGGAACGTTTGCAGACGGCACGGTAATGGAGGGCTCAGATCATTTCTCCTCAGGCAGTATTGGTGGCGCGGCTTTGATCAGATGCACGGCGCCCGGACTCTTTTCCCCAGCAGAAATTACCGCCTGCCCCCAAAGGACAGGAGAAATATTATGTGAGAAAATTGGAAAACATCCGACGGGCATGTTCCAGCAAGGGGGCCCCCGATGAAGTGTTTGCAATCCGATTTCAGCTACTTAACGTCAGAGCTGAATACCACAGCGAGGCGAGAGAAGCCAAAAGATAAAACCCACGTAAATCATAAAAACGGCTCCACAGTGACGGCGTCCACAGCCCTCTAATTGTGACGTCTTTTTCAAAGTCCTAGTTCGCTGTCTTCTTCACAGTGATTAGCCTAGAGTCTTCTGATTGACCCACCTCAACTTATTCAATTCACTCCGGCACCAGGGAACTTTTTTCTTTTTCTTTTTCTTTTTTTTTTTTTTTTTGGTTACACACAACCAAACATTCATTTAGGAACCATGGCATTTTTTTTCTTTTTTTTTGTGGTACCGGGGATTGAACCCAGGGGCGTTTTACCTCTGAGCTACACCCCCGGCCTTATTTTTTATCCTTTATTTTGAAACCGGGTCTCACAAAGTTGCGGAGGGCCTCACTAAGTAGCTGAAGCTGGCCACGAACCTGGATCCTCTGGTCTCCGCCTCCCAAGTGCTGGGATTACAAGCGTGCGCCACCATGCCTGGTTAACCATGGTATTTTTTAAGTGAAAAAGATTGGACACAGATTAAGGTCGATCAGAGATACACTTGGGTGGTCTTGATGTTAAAAATATCCTATCAAAATTGTTTTCAGGAAGATATGTTAGAATTGTTGTTGTTGTTGTTGTTGTTTGTGGTACTGGGGATTGAATCCAGGGACATTCTACCTCTGAGCTCCACCCCCAGCCGTATTTTATTTTATTTTTTTATTTTGAAACAGGGTCTCACTAGGTTGCTGAGGGTCTTACTAAGTTGCTGAGGCTGGTTGCGAACCTGCGATCCTCCTGTCTCAGCCTCCCAAGTGCTGGGATTACGAGTGTGTGCCTGCTTAGTGAGAATTTTAAGGTTAATAATTGTAGTGGTATTAATAGTCACAGTAATAAAAAGAACATCGAAACTGTGTTATCGATCATTTTTCATGAACCATAACTGTAGGTTACTGTAGTTTCTGCTTGCACAGGTGTAGAATTAAATCTCAGGAAACACACAGTTGGTCCCAGGTTGTAAAACTTCTGAACGGGAAAGTCAGCACTGGAGCCTAGGGCCTCCATCTGCACTTTGAGCTGAGCAAACTTTAAAAGCAAGTAACTGAATTTCGCTATGATGTATGATAACATTGCACCAATAAAGGTATAAAAACTTAAAGCAAATAACACTGAGCATGATGGCGCAGGCCTGTCATCCCAGTACTTGGGAGGCCGAGACAGGAGGATCACAGGTTCGAGGCCACCCTCAGCAACCTAGGGAGACCCTGTCTCAAAATAAAAAGGGCTAGGAGTGTAGGTCAGAAGTAGAATGTGCCTGGGTTCAACCTCCAGGACCAAAAAATAAAAATAAAATAAAAAGCCAATAACACATGCCCTCAAATAGCAAAAGAAGTTTCAGGGTAAACTTAGAAAATCATAGTTTAAAAATATGCCTGTTTTATCACATTTGACACTGAATTTCTCTTTACTAAAGAACACTTCTCCACATTCTTTCTCTATTTGAATATGTTAGGGAGTACTGGGAATTAGAGGGTCATGTTGCTTTGCTTTGCCTGCCTGCCTCTTTCTTTCTTTTCTTTTTCCTTCCTTCCTTTCTTCCTTCCTTCCTTCCTTCCTTCCTTCCCCTCCCTCCCTCCCTCCCTCCCTCCCTCCCTCCCTCCCTCCTTTCCTCCTTTCCTTCCTTCCTCTTTCTTTCTTTCCCTAACAGTTTTGTGCTATTCATTTGCTGAAAATATAATGATTCCAATCTTCTTAAGTGCATGGAAACTCTAATCATAAGGCTTCATATTTAAAAATTAAAATTCATTGGCAAGCACATGTTCTGTGATTTCACAAAACTGCAAGAAGCTCAGGCAACTCAGAAGACAGAACATTGACTCTCCCCACATACCCATAGGTGCTGGTTCTGAAAAAAGCGGTTTAAAAACATTTCCTCAGACAGTCGGTTTTTTCCCCCTCTCCTTCACGAAAAGTAGAATTCTCCACTCCCCCCAGATGCAAGAATTGGCATTATAGCTTTTGTTGTGTTTTAGAACAGTTTTGAAGGACGTTCATATATTTATAATAGGATACTATTGGAAAACAGGAAAGACATTTTATGCTTTATCGATTCAATTTTTTAAAAATATTTTGAAATGCTCATTTGTTTCTTTGAGATGCCTGAAATGTTTGTTTCCAAGCAGAAATGAAATTCCATTTTACAAATGAAACCAAAAGCCAAGTGAAAAACTGAAGTAGGGACACTGGGTGCTGTGGTGCACGCCTTCATCCCAGCACTTGGGAGGCGGAGACAGGAGGATTGCAGGTTCGAGGTCAGCTTCAGCAACTGAGCGAGACCCTGTTTCAAAATAAAAAATAAAGCCGGGAGTGGTGGCACACGTTTGTAATCCCAGTACTCGGGAGGCTGAGACTGGATGATCCGGGTTCGCGGTCAGCCTCAGCTACTTAATGAGGCCCTAGGCGACTTAGTGAGACCCTGTTTCAAAATAAAGAATAAAAAATGGGACTGGGGGTGTAGCTCAGAGGTAGAATGCCCCTGGGTTCAACCCCCAGTAAAACACACACCAAAAAATATATAAGCAGTAGTAAATGCTGGCGAGGAAGGGGGGAAATAGGAAAGGACTCTAAAATGCTCTTGGGGTGAGGTTATAGATTAGCACAGCCACGGAGATCAGTGTGTAAGTTCCTCACAACATTAGGAATGGAAGCACCATATGACCCAGCTATACACTCCTCGGTGTCTTTCCTACAGAAGCGAAGTCAGAATCCTGTAGTGATCCAGGCACCGCCATGTTTGTAGCAGCACAAGTCACAGAGGCCAAATGAGGGAACCAGCCAAGGTATCCGCCACCAGATGGGTGGATAAAGAAAATGTGGGCTAGACACAGTGGAGCTCTACTCGGCCATACGGAAGAACAGCACTGTGCCATCCGCAGGAGAATGCATGGAGCTAGAGAGTATCAAGCTAAGTGAGGCTAACCAGTCTCACACAGCAAAGAGTTGTGTGTTTTCTTTCCTGTGTGGAAGCTCAAGGGAAATTGGGTAACAAAAGAGACTTGCGATAGAGGAGGAGAAACCCCGGGGAGGGGCAGGGAGATGGGGATGGAGATATAATGAAGGTAGCACTTGAAAGAAACGGAATTATCAGTGCCAATCTCAGCAACGTGTATGAGGAAGGGGAGGGGAACGCACCAAATGCTGTGCACAGGGTTGTTCCTATCACTCTATACCTGAGTATGATCGATAATTACAGTGCACCAAGAAAAGCACTTTATTTTAAATACTGGGGATTGAACCCAGGGCATTCTACCTTCGGGCTACGCCCTCAGCCCTATTTTATTTTTCCTGCTGAGACTATTCTTGAACTGTGGTCCTCCTGTCTCAGCCTCTCAAGTACTGGGATCACAGACTGTGCACCACCACACCTGGCATAAAAAGCACTTTAATAAAAATAAAATAAAGCACTTTAATAAAAAAAATAAAATATAAAACCAGGAAGCCAAAAATTTACAAGTACAACTGCTGAGTTTTTATAACTGGATGCAAGTGGAGAGAGGCAGCCCGTCCTTCCCTCCTGGCCCGGGCTTCCTGAAGCATTCGATTCTCTTCTGAGTCCCCTGTTTTATCTGAGGCCTAAAAACTGACATAGTCGAACATATGAAAATATTCATAAGCATCTTTCAAAGTTTCAGATTTGAGGAGTTTTCAAAGATGTCGGGATGTTGAACTTGAAATGTGGGTGTCTGAAAATAGCAGGTGGCATTATAAAACTTGGGTCCTGGGAGTAGGTAAGGACATTGTCATCAGCCCGACTTTACACACAAGGAAGCCGCAGCCCAGAGAGATGAAGCCACCTGCCCAAGGTCACACAGCTAATTACCTCGGACCTTCCCCCTCCTTATGAAATAATACTTTAGAGCTACCTGGGTAGTGGTGCATGTCTGACATTCCAGGAATTGGGAGGCTGAGTCAGGAGGATCACAGGTTGGAGGCCAGCCTCAGCAATGTAGAGAGACCCTCAGCAACTTAGTGAGACCCTGTTTCAAAATAAAAACATAAAATTGGGCTGGGGGGTGGTATAGGTCAGAGGTAGAATGTCCCTGGGTTCAATCCCCAGGACCAAAAATAAAAAATAAAAAATAAAAAAAAATAGGAAGAACCTGCACCCTGCTTTGGGGAGACAAAGGAGGGTATGATGTAGAACAGAGAATTTATAAAGATGCTATAGGTAAAGAATTGCCGAGAGGCCAGAAATTCTGGGTCAGGGCCATTCAGGACGGCCCCAAAGACAAGCCTTGCATCACCAATAAGTCCTTCCTGCCCCAAGAAAAGACCACATTTCATCCATCCAGGTAAAATGCTCATCTATTTATTATGTTACCATGGCTGAAAGAAGAAAAAAAAAGGAAAGTCCCAGCCGTTCTGCTCCAGAGAACGTTAATTATTTATCCTGATGCAAACATAATTACCTGGCAGCTCGTGGAAATCCAAAACGGGCCATTAGGAGGAATGAAATAATTAAAATATATTGATAATGAGCGCGCACCGCCGTATTGACCCAACGCTGGTGAAGATATCAAAGATGCGCTCTTCAGAAGGGTGTTATTTTGTAATTAAAAAGAACTGTGGAAAGAGAAACCCAAGACACGATAATTATACACTGCATTCGACGCCCGTGTCGGTGGAAATGCCATTTAAGGAAAATAATACCGCAGAGAAAGAAGTTAATGTGGAGAGGGGAAAAGAAGAAAAAAACCTGCCCAGGAACTGAGCATTGAGACTTATTTGTGATAGACTTTTCAAAACCAGGCACCAGAAATCCTGGTTTCATGCTGCACGTCTTGTTTTTGTTGGAGGCAGAAGGTTGGTTCTGTCCTGTTGGTCGCCAGGGTCGCTCCCCAACTCGGGCGCCCTGCGATGGGACCTGTGTCTTCATCTTCCTCCTCCATCACAGAGCTGGTATGATGCCTGGCTCTTACGTTGTGGTGTCTGCTGTCCCCTCCCTTCAAGGAAACCTGCCAGTCGTTGCTGGTACCGGGTGGAGGGGGACAGTCCGGCTCCTGTTTTGGGGGAAAAATGCTGGATTCGGTCAACTCAGTGGAGAGGAGTAAGTCAGGCCGGAGCCGTTCCTGGCATCGGCAGAGGCAGAAATTCTTTCCCCTCTCCACTCCCTTCCAGCTGGGTGGGCGTCCTCTGGGTGGAAAGTAATTGCTACAAATTCACAAAGAATGAGCGGTTTGGACCAGCTTGCGTCTCGTCGTCTTGGATGCTCTCGAGACTAAGCCGTTGAGGGGAAACATGAAGAGCTTTGAGCAGCCAGCCACGTACACCAGCGGCCCTCACTCAGCACTGGGCCTGGCTGGATTTTGGTTTTAATAGTACTAGGAATTGAACCCCGGGGGTATTCTACCTGCAAGCTACACTCCCGGCCTGATTGATTGATTGATTGATTGATTGATTTTGAGAAAGGTCTCGCTAAATTGCTGAGGGTCTTGCTTGGTTGCTGAGGCTGGCCTTGAACCTGCCATGCTCCTGTCTCAGCCTCTGCAGTGCTGGGATTACAGGTGTGTGCCACCACGCCCAGCTCCAATGCAGGTTTCTATCTCTGGGCCTAAGTTTCAGAACAATATAAGCCTGTATTATAATGCAATGTTTTTTTTCCATTAGGAGTTTTATTAGAATTTTTAAATATATACCAAACATACTGAGAGATCTTTCTCTCCTCTTTCTCTCCCTCCCTCCCTCTGCTCTCCCTCCTCTCTCTCCTATGTGTGGTACTGGGGATTGAACGTAGGGGTGTTCTACCTCTAAGCTACACCCTCACCCTATTTCATTTTTTTTATTTTGAAACAGGGTCTTGTTAAGTTGCTGAGGGTCTCGCTGTGTTCCTGAGGTTGGCCTCGAACCTGCAATCCTCCTGTCTCAGCCTCCCAAGTACTGGGATGACAGGCAGGCGCCACCATGCCCAGCTAGCTTTGCTTTCAAGTGTTGAGAAATTTGCTCAGATCCCAATATCCGGAATTCAGTAACAATAGTAGACGGTCTAACATCCACGGTTAGCACTGGCCTTCCATCAGGGCTCAGGATTTGGAGAAGCTTCTACTCCCTTCGCCTGGGGATGCCTCTTACACTGTCCGCAGGAGCCAGGTCTGCCTGTGTTTAGACCTCTAGGACCTCGGGCGCTTTGTAGAGCTGGAGGCCAGCGACCACCCAGGTGTTTTCAAGAGTGACATGGCGCATCTTCCACGTCAGTCCACTCAGGTGACCGTCTGTGTGCAGGACGCACGCTGGGGCCTGCGTTGGGGACGAAGGGGCACAGACGGGGTCCAGGACCTCCGCAGCCCTCCATCTTCCTCCCACGCTTGCTGGACTGGTTACTTCCCATGTGACGGTCAGATTCCTGCAAGATGTCCTCCGCCCCAGCAATGGCGGCACCTCCATGCCCTCGCTGGCGTGTGTGTTGGGCGGTGGTGGCTTCTTTATGCAGTATGCTGGAGTCCAGTTCCACCAGGGCACCCTGTTCTAGTCTCCACTCTGAGTACAGGGCACAGGGTCAGTGATCAGTAAATATTAAGAAGAAGATGGAAGGAGCCAGGTGCGGTGGCGCACGCTTGTCATCCCAGTACTTGGGAGGCTGAGACAGGAGGATCTCAGGTTGGAGGCCAAGCCTCAGCAACATGGTGAGACTCTCAGCAACCTAGCAAGACCCTATTTCAAAATTAAAGTAAAATAAAATCAGGCTGGGGGTGTAGCTCAGAGATAGAATGTCCCTGCATTCAGTACCCAGTACTAAAAAACAAACAGCAGCAGCAGCAGCAGCAGCAGCAGGAGGAGGAGGAGGAGGAGGAGGAGGAGGAGGAGGAGGAGGAGGAAGAGAAGGAGGAGGAGAGGAGGAGGAGAAGGAAGGAGGGGAAGGAAGGAAAAAAGAGGTGGTAGAGATTAATAATCCAGGGAGATGACCTTGGAGCTCATTGTAGTGTCTTGTGAGTGAATTAGGACCATCTCTAAAGGTACCTGATGGAGGGGAAGGGTCCCTAAACCATCTCTTTCTAAATTTCATAAGATTCTATCAAAGACAATAACTCAATACACTTCACATCAGCTTATATCCTTGCCCAAAGACTCCAAAAGAATTGTTAAACTAGCAACTGCTTTTCCTAAGTGAAACATGATGAAAATCACAATTTTCTTTCTAAAATCATATAAAATTTAACATGGAATGTTTGGAAAATACATAACAATAAAAAGAGGAAAATGAGTCAGAAGTGGTGGTACATGCCTGTCATCTCAGTACTTGGGAGGCTGAGACAGGAGGATCTCAGGTTGGAGGCCAACCTTGGCAACTGAGCAATGCTCTTTCTTGCCAATCTTTATGAAAGTTGCTTCTGTAGCCTGAGGAGCCGCAAGAAGATGATGAAGCTGAGGCTGCGCCAACGCTCCGAGCATCTCTGAAAGGCACAAACCAGACGATCCTGTGTGAAGTGGAGCTGCGACATGACGGGAAACACCTCTCAGCCTTGGATTGCCGTTTTTTGGGGGGGTACTGGGGATCGAACCCAGGGGCATTCAACTTCTAAGCTACACCCCCAGTCCTTTTTATTTTTTAATTTGGAAACAAGGCTTGCCAACTGGCTGCGGGTCTCGCTAAGTAGCTGAGGCCGTCCGTGAACCTGTGATCCTCCTGTCTCAGCCTCCCAAGTCCTGGGATGACAGGCATGCTCCACCATGCCTGGCTCTGGTAGGATTTTTTGAGCCCAGCTGGTCAAGTTGCACAAAGTCTTGCCAGTGGTGCTCAGGGGGAATGAAACATGGACTGTTGACGCTGTGGGAGGCACCGTGGCTGTGTTTCTCTGACGGTGACTGTTCTGTGCATTTCAGCTGTGTAACAAAAACAGGGCCGAAGGAACCAGGATATGCCGTGTGGAGCTTCCTGGGTCTGTGTATTCGGGTAACTTCGGAAGTTCCCGCATCCTGCTTTTTTACTTGACGTCCTCATCTATCTAGGTCATATGGAACAGGCTATCCTTGTCCTCCTAATGTGTCCATTTTCTAAGAAGGACAGCTTTAGAGAAGGCCAAAGGGTGGACATCTTGGGCAAGTAATAGGGGAACCCGATTTGAAAAGAAAGAAAAGGTCCCAAGGTTTGGAAGTCACTGGCATGTTTATCTACAAGTCCTCAGTTAAAATGCCACATCCTAGCCAGGCATGGTGGTGCACCCCTGTCATCCCAGTCCTTGGGAGGCTGAGACAGGAGGATCGCAGACTCGAGGCCAGCCTCAGCAACTTAGAGAGACTCTCAGCAACTTAGCCAAAACCCTTAGCAACCTAGCAAGACCCTGTTTCAAAATAAAAAAGAAAAGAAAAGGGCTGGGGGTGTAGCTTGAAGGTAGAATACTCCTGGGTTCAATCCCCAGTACCACAATAATAATTTTTTTAAAAAGCCCCATCCTTGGAAACCTTAGTCATTTCATTTCTTCTGTCACAGCAGAGATGAAAGGAAGTTATGTGACAAATAACTTTTGCTTTTTATGGACACTCTACCTTGCATGGCTAGTATTAAAACATTGCATGCTAATTATTTAAGCCCTTCACCCCAAACTTTCTGCCTTTTGTTGCAATAATTAATTCCAGCTAAACATCACACGTAAAACATTCAGGCCAAAAAAATTTTTTTAAAGGGAACTGAGCAATCAGGGTCATGTTTAGAGTCCCCAATACCTGGATCACCTAATTAGGCTTTCAGGAATGTGTTCCGTGGCATCCTTCTCTTTAAAGGGCCAGCAACGTCCTTATCCCCATGGAAGTGTGGAAAGCTGGAGGTGCTTTTGTCCAGGGATCCCATGAGTTGGTGGGGAACAACCTCTCTTTGTGTCAGAAATGGCTCCGTGCACGACCGCGGGGTTGCGCTG